>JAWNMQ010000558.1:0-14421 GCA_035043855.1 Drosophila percnosoma
TATGGTGTGTCTAGCTGCGTCAGTCCCAGCACAATGTTGTTGCTGCTTTTGTTGCTGCTTTTGTTGCTGTTGCTGTTGAAAGGCATTTCCATTGGCATTTCCCGGAGGAATCGCTCTAAAAATTCATTAGTTGCCTTCATTTCGGATATATATTCTATAATGTGTGTAAACACACACATATATATATATATATATATAAATCTATACAAGTGCACAGAGAAAAAAAACACATTATGTTATTTTGCAAAGTGAAACAAATTACAAGTTGTTTAGATTGCAGAGCGCCGCTGTGACAATCAGAATATCGTCGAGGTGATCCATCAGCCACACGTCCAGCAACGCAGAATGGTCGAGCACCTTAAATGCTCGAGCACCTTAAATGCTCGAAGCTTATCGACTGCTTGCCGCATATGTATGCGACTGCTGTCATCATCGACGGGCATTATCCGATTCGGCTTAGCAACTTCATCTCCGTCCATGTCATTGGCCGAGCCTGTTCCGCGTTAGACAGCGTTAGACAGTTGTGGACTAAATTGGGGAAACCGCTCGCGTGAATCACTGTCCGATCGTCGCAGTTGCCACGAGAGGCACCAGACACGAAGCTGATAATATCATTTGAATTGATGCAGAGCATAAACTTGTAGGTGGCGTAATCCAATTCAAGCCTTTCGTTTACATCCGTCTTGATGCACTGAACAAACGATTGCACTTGCAAAATGTTGTCCCTGTATTCTTGTGTCACACGTCTGGGGTACTCCGCAGACCGCTTCACATCTGCCCATCGAATAAGCTGGCGCAGGTAGCTTGCCAGCTTGGGCAGGGTGTGTGTACACGTCTTCTTCACTTGCAATTCGGTCATTTCGAAAAACTGGGCGATCACCGGCATTGGCTCGTTCAGACGCAGCTTGTGCAACGTTATCAAAATGTCTCGAAGCGGCAAACTGCTCATCCCGGAAATATGAATTTCGAACTGATTCATATTTTCGATGCCCAGATGCATCATGGGCTGCTTATTAATCGCACGCAATATCATGCTGCTCATCGCTTCCTGCGGCATATTGCGTGTTGCTGGTGGACCACCGTCATTAGTAGGCACGGATGATGGTGTCCTGACCAGTGGACGAACACGAGATGCGGGACCAACGCGCACCTCATAAATCGCGCCCTCTGAAGAAGCAGCTGGGGAGGAATGCCCGACATGATTGCTGGGGCCTGCTGCCGAACTTGCTTCGATCTGCATTTGATTTACACCTGAATCATACGGGGACTGATTGCTGGAGCCTGCTGATGACGTTGCTCCGGACGGCATTTGATTTCCATCTGAAACATACGGGGACTGATTGCTGGAGCTTTCTGATGACGTTGCTCCGGACGGCATTTGATTTACACCTGAATCAGACGGGGACTGATTGCTGGAGCCTGCTGATGTCGTTGCTCCGGACGGCATTTGATTTCCATCTGAAACATACGGGGACTGATTGCTGGAGCTTGCTGATGACGTTGCCCGGACGGCATTTGATTTACACCTGAATCAGACCGGGGACGTGATCTGCTCCGGAGCCTGGCTAGATCAGACGTTGCCCGGGCTGCATTTGATTTCCATCTGATACACACAGACGCTGATTGCTGGGGCCTGCTTGCTGATTGCGTGCAGATCGAAGCTGTCTCTCGGATGACGGGTTCCGCTCAGGTTTCTTCCGTTTATTTCCAATATTAGTCGGCATTTCTCAACTTTTTATAAAAAAAATTCACGATTTAATAATTCACGAAAAAAGGCGTCTGCGGCTGCTGCTTATGACAGAAATAAATTGACAGGCGACTATTGATAATCGATAAGTGGAACGTAAGTACGTAAGAACGTAAGCGGCAACGATAAATATAGCTTTATGTATTCTATATGACAGTTGCTGTAAATCCTTCACAATGTAAATTCAACACAATTCAACACAATTCAACATATATAAATAGTGAAAATGTGGGGGGCGTCTTTTTCCTAATCTTCTCTTCCTTCCTTCAATGAAAGGGGTGGTTTTGTAGGTTATGTATATTTATTTCACTATGTATGAAAGTTTGTATGTGTGAGTGTTAGCTTCTGCCAGAGACCCCTCCTCGCTGCCCCCACCATACATCACATCCCCTTTTGTACGAACCCTGCGCTGCGGTTTGTGTTTCCTTTTGCTCAGCGCTCGCTAGTGGGTGGCTCGATGGGTAAATGTATTTTGTTGCTGCTGTTGTTGTTGTAGCTAGGTGGCCTCAATGACCTGCACTTGTGTCTATCCGCCTGTCTGTCTGTCCATCCGTCCAGTATATTTGTGGCTTCCATGTATGGTGTGTCTAGCTGCGTCAGTCCCAGCACAATGTTGTTGCTGCTTTTGTTGCTGCTTTTGTTGCTGTTGCTGTTGAAAGGCATTTCCATTGGCATTTCCCGGAGGAATCGCTCTAAAAATTCATTAGTTGCCTTCATTTCGGATATATATTCTATAATGTGTGTAAACACACACATATATATATATATATATATAAATCTATACAAGTGCACAGAGAAAAAAAACACATTATGTTATTTTGCAAAGTGAAACAAATTACAAGTTGTTTAGATTGCAGAGCGCCGCTGTGACAATCAGAATATCGTCGAGGTGATCCATCAGCCACACGTCCAGCAACGCAGAATGGTCGAGCACCTTAAATGCTCGAGCACCTTAAATGCTCGAAGCTTATCGACTGCTTGCCGCATATGTATGCGACTGCTGTCATCATCGACGGGCATTATCCGATTCGGCTTAGCAACTTCATCTCCGTCCATGTCATTGGCCGAGCCTGTTTCCGCGTTAGACAGCGTTAGACAGTTGTGGACTAAATTGGGGAAACCGCTCGCGTGAATCACTGTCCGATCGTCGCAGTTGCCACGAGAGGCACCAGACACGAAGCTGATAATATCATTTGAATTGATGCAGAGCATAAACTTGTAGGTGGCGTAATCCAATTCAAGCCTTTCGTTTACATCCGTCTTGATGCACTGAACAAACGATTGCACTTGCAAAATGTTGTCCCTGTATTCTTGTGTCACACGTCTGGGGTACTCCGCAGACCGCTTCACATCTGCCCATCGAATAAGCTGGCGCAGGTAGCTTGCCAGCTTGGGCAGGGTGTGTGTACACGTCTTCTTCACTTGCAATTCGGTCATTTCGAAAAACTGGGCGATCACCGGCATTGGCTCGTTCAGACGCAGCTTGTGCAACGTTATCAAAATGTCTCGAAGCGGCAAACTGCTCATCCCGGAAATATGAATTTCAAACTGATTCATATTTTCGATGCCCAGATGCATCATGGGCTGCTTATTAATCGCACGCAATATCATGCTGCTCATCGCTTCCTGCGGCATATTGCGTGTTGCTGGTGGACCACCGTCATTAGTAGGCACGGATGATGGTGTCCTGACCAGTGGACGAACACGAGATGCGGGACCAACGCGCACCTCATAAATCGCGCCCTCTGAAGAAGCAGCTGGGGAGGAATGCCCGACATGATTGCTGGGGCCTGCTGCCGAACTTGCTTCGATCTGCATTTGATTTACACCTGAATCATACGGGGACTGATTGCTGGAGCCTGCTGATGACGTTGCTCCGGACGGCATTTGATTTCCATCTGAAACATACGGGGACTGATTGCTGGAGCTTGCTGATGACGTTGCTCCGGACGGCATTTGATTTACACCTGAATCAGACGGGGACTGATTGCTGGAGCCTGCTGATGACGTTGCTCCGGGCTGCATTTGATTTCCATCTGAAACATACGGGGACTGATTGCTGGAGCTTGCTGATGACGTTGCTCCGGACGGCATTTGATTTACACCTGAATCAGACGGGGACTGATTGCTGGAGCCTGCTGATGACGTTGCTCCGGGCTGCATTTGATTTCCATCTGATACACACAGACGCTGATTGCTGGGGCCTGCTTGCTGATTGCGTGCAGATCGAAGCTGTCTCTCGGATGACGGGTTCCGCTCAGGTTTCTTCCGTTTATTTCCAATATTAGTCGGCATTTCTCAACTTTTTATAAAAAAAATTCACGATTTAATAATTCACGAAAAAAGGCGTCTGCGGCTGCTGCTTATGACAGAAATAAATTGACAGGCGACTATTGATAATCGATAAGTGGAACGTAAGTACGTAAGAACGTAAGCGGCAACGATAAATATAGCTTTATGTATTCTATATGACAGTTGCTGTAAATCCTTCACAATGTAAATTCAACACAATTCAACACAATTCAACATATATAAATAGTGAAAATGTGGGGGGCGTCTTTTTCCTAATCTTCTCTTCCTTCCTTCAATGAAAGGGGTGGTTTTGTAGGTTATGTATATTTATTTCACTATGTATGAAAGTTTGTATGTGTGAGTGTTAGCTTCTGCCAGAGACCCCTCCTCGCTGCCCCCACCATACATCACATCCCCTTTTGTACGAACCCTGCGCTGCGGTTTGTGTTTCCTTTTGCTCAGCGCTCGCTAGTGGGTGGCTCGATGGGTAAATGTATTTTGTTGCTGCTGTTGTTGTTGTAGCTAGGTGGCCTCAATGACCTGCACTTGTGTCTATCCGCCTGTCTGTCTGTCCATCCGTCCAGTATATTTGTGGCTTCCATGTATGGTGTGTCTAGCTGCGTCAGTCCCAGCACAATGTTGTTGCTGCTTTTGTTGCTGCTTTTGTTGCTGTTGCTGTTGAAAGGCATTTCCATTGGCATTTCCCGGAGGAATCGCTCTAAAAATTCATTAGTTGCCTTCATTTCGGATATATATTCTATAATGTGTGTAAACACACACATATATATATATATATATATAAATCTATACAAGTGCACAGAGAAAAAAAACACATTATGTTATTTTGCAAAGTGAAACAAATTACAAGTTGTTTAGATTGCAGAGCGCCGCTGTGACAATCAGAATATCGTCGAGGTGATCCATCAGCCACACGTCCAGCAACGCAGAATGGTCGAGCACCTTAAATGCTCGAGCACCTTAAATGCTCGAAGCTTATCGACTGCTTGCCGCATATGTATGCGACTGCTGTCATCATCGACGGGCATTATCCGATTCGGCTTAGCAACTTCATCTCCGTCCATGTCATTGGCCGAGCCTGTTTCCGCGTTAGACAGCGTTAGACAGTTGTGGACTAAATTGGGGAAACCGCTCGCGTGAATCACTGTCCGATCGTCGCAGTTGCCACGAGAGGCACCAGACACGAAGCTGATAATATCATTTGAATTGATGCAGAGCATAAACTTGTAGGTGGCGTAATCCAATTCAAGCCTTTCGTTTACATCCGTCTTGATGCACTGAACAAACGATTGCACTTGCAAAATGTTGTCCCTGTATTCTTGTGTCACACGTCTGGGGTACTCCGCAGACCGCTTCACATCTGCCCATCGAATAAGCTGGCGCAGGTAGCTTGCCAGCTTGGGCAGGGTGTGTGTACACGTCTTCTTCACTTGCAATTCGGTCATTTCGAAAAACTGGGCGATCACCGGCATTGGCTCGTTCAGACGCAGCTTGTGAAACGTTATCAAAATGTCTCGAAGCGGCAAACTGCTCATCCCGGAAATATGAATTTCAAACTGATTCATATTTTCGATGCCCAGATGCATCATGGGCTGCTTATTAATCGCACGCAATATCATGCTGCTCATCGCTTCCTGCGGCATATTGCGTGTTGCTGGTGGACCACCGTCATTAGTAGGCACGATGATGGTGTCCTGACCAGTGGACGAACACGAGGCGGGACCAACGCGCACCTCATAAATCGCGCCCTCTGAAGAAGCAGCTGGGGAGGAATGCCCGACATGATTGCTGGGGCCTGCTGCCGAACTTGCTTCGATCTGCATTTGATTTACACCTGAATCATACGGGGACTGATTGCTGGAGCCTGCTGATGACGTTGCTCCGGACGGCATTTGATTTCCATCTGAAACATACGGGGACTGATTGCTGGAGCTTGCTGATGACGTTGCTCCGGACGGCATTTGATTTACACCTGAATCAACGGGGACTGATTGCTGGAGCCTGCTGATGACGTTGCTCCGGGCTGCATTTGATTTCCATCTGAAACATACGGGGACTGATTGCTGGAGCTTGCTGATGACGTTGCTCCGGACGGCATTTGATTTACACCTGAATCAGACGGGGACTGATTGCTGGAGCCTGCTGATGACGTTGCTCCGGGCTGCATTTGATTTCCATCTGATACACACAGAGCTTGCTGATATTGCTGGGGCCTGCTTGCTGATTGCGTGCAGATGCGAAGCTGTCTCTCGGATGACGGGTTCCGCTCAGGTTTCTTCCGTTTATTTCCAATATTAGTCGGCATTTCTCAACTTTTTATAAAAAAAATTCACGATTTAATAATTCACGAAAAAAGGCGTCTGCGGCTGCTGCTTATGACAGAAATAAATTGACAGGCGACTATTGATAATCGATAAGTGGAACGTAAGTACGTAAGAACGTAAGCGGCAACGATAAATATAGCTTTATGTATTCTATATGACAGTTGCTGTAAATCCTTCACAATGTAAATTCAACACAATTCAACACAATTCAACATATATAAATAGTGAAAATGTGGGGGGCGTCTTTTTCCTAATCTTCTCTTCCTTCCTTCAATGAAAGGGGTGGTTTTGTAGGTTATGTATATTTATTTCACTATGTATGAAAGTTTGTATGTGTGAGTGTTAGCTTCTGCCAGAGACCCCTCCTCGCTGCCCCCACCATACATCACATCCCCTTTTGTACGAACCCTGCGCTGCGGTTTGTGTTTCCTTTTGCTCAGCGCTCGCTAGTGGGTGGCTCGATGGGTAAATGTATTTTGTTGCTGCTGTTGTTGTTGTAGCTAGGTGGCCTCAATGACCTGCACTTGTGTCTATCCGCCTGTCTGTCTGTCCATCCGTCCAGTATATTTGTGGCTTCCATGTATGGTGTGTCTAGCTGCGTCAGTCCCAGCACAATGTTGTTGCTGCTTTTGTTGCTGCTTTTGTTGCTGTTGCTGTTGAAAGGCATTTCCATTGGCATTTCCCGGAGGAATCGCTCTAAAAATTCATTAGTTGCCTTCATTTCGGATATATATTCTATAATGTGTGTAAACACACACATATATATATATATATATATATAAATCTATACAAGTGCACAGAGAAAAAAAACACATTATGTTATTTTGCAAAGTGAAACAAATTACAAGTTGTTTAGATTGCAGAGCGCCGCTGTGACAATCAGAATATCGTCGAGGTGATCCATCAGCCACACGTCCAGCAACGCAGAATGGTCGAGCACCTTAAATGCTCGAGCACCTTAAATGCTCGAAGCTTATCGACTGCTTGCCGCATATGTATGCGACTGCTGTCATCATCGACGGGCATTATCCGATTCGGCTTAGCAACTTCATCTCCGTCCATGTCATTGGCCGAGCCTGTTTCCGCGTTAGACAGCGTTAGACAGTTGTGGACTAAATTGGGGAAACCGCTCGCGTGAATCACTGTCCGATCGTCGCAGTTGCCACGAGAGGCACCAGACACGAAGCTGATAATATCATTTGAATTGATGCAGAGCATAAACTTGTAGGTGGCGTAATCCAATTCAAGCCTTTCGTTTACATCCGTCTTGATGCACTGAACAAACGATTGCACTTGCAAAATGTTGTCCCTGTATTCTTGTGTCACACGTCTGGGGTACTCCGCAGACCGCTTCACATCTGCCCATCGAATAAGCTGGCGCAGGTAGCTTGCCAGCTTGGGCAGGGTGTGTGTACACGTCTTCTTCACTTGCAATTCGGTCATTTCGAAAAACTGGGCGATCACCGGCATTGGCTCGTTCAGACGCAGCTTGTGCAACGTTATCAAAATGTCTCGAAGCGGCAAACTGCTCATCCCGGAAATATGAATTTCAAACTGATTCATATTTTCGATGCCCAGATGCATCATGGGCTGCTTATTAATCGCACGCAATATCATGCTGCTCATCGCTTCCTGCGGCATATTGCGTGTTGCTGGTGGACCACCGTCATTAGTAGGCACGGATGATGGTGTCCTGACCAGTGGACGAACACGAGATGCGGGACCAACGCGCACCTCATAAATCGCGCCCTCTGAAGAAGCAGCTGGGGAGGAATGCCCGACATGATTGCTGGGGCCTGCTGCCGAACTTGCTTCGATCTGCATTTGATTTACACCTGAATCATACGGGGACTGATTGCTGGAGCCTGCTGATGACGTTGCTCCGGACGGCATTTGATTTCCATCTGAAACATACGGGGACTGATTGCTGGAGCTTTCTGATGACGTTGCTCCGGACGGCATTTGATTTACACCTGAATCAGACGGGGACTGATTGCTGGAGCCTGCTGATGTCGTTGCTCCGGACGGCATTTGATTTCCATCTGAAACATACGGGGACTGATTGCTGGAGCTTGCTGATGACGTTGCTCCGGACGGCATTTGATTTACACCTGAATCAGACGGGGACTGATTGCTGGAGCCTGCTGATGACGTTGCTCCGGGCTGCATTTGATTTCCATCTGATACACACAGACGCTGATTGCTGGGGCCTGCTTGCTGATTGCGTGCAGATCGAAGCTGTCTCTCGGATGACGGGTTCCGCTCAGGTTTCTTCCGTTTATTTCCAATATTAGTCGGCATTTCTCAACTTTTTATAAAAAAAATTCACGATTTAATAATTCACGAAAAAAGGCGTCTGCGGCTGCTGCTTATGACAGAAATAAATTGACAGGCGACTATTGATAATCGATAAGTGGAACGTAAGTACGTAAGAACGTAAGCGGCAACGATAAATATAGCTTTATGTATTCTATATGACAGTTGCTGTAAATCCTTCACAATGTAAATTCAACACAATTCAACACAATTCAACATATATAAATAGTGAAAATGTGGGGGGCGTCTTTTTCCTAATCTTCTCTTCCTTCCTTCAATGAAAGGGGTGGTTTTGTAGGTTATGTATATTTATTTCACTATGTATGAAAGTTTGTATGTGTGAGTGTTAGCTTCTGCCAGAGACCCCTCCTCGCTGCCCCCACCATACATCACATCCCCTTTTGTACGAACCCTGCGCTGCGGCTTGTGTTTCCTTTTGCTCAGCGCTCGCTAGTGGGTGGCTCGATGGGTAAATGTATTTTGTTGCTGCTGTTGTTGTTGTTGTAGCTAGGTGGCCTCAATGACCTGCACTTGTGTCTATCCGCCTGTCTGTCTGTCCATCCGTCCAGTATATTTGTGGCTTCCATGTATGGTGTGTCTAGCTGCGTCAGTCCCAGCACAATGTTTTGTGCTTTTGTTGCTGCTTTTGTTGCTGTTGCTGTTGAAAGGCATTTCCATTGGCATTTCCCGGAGGAATCGCTCTAAAAATTCATTAGTTGCCTTCATTTCGGATGTATATTCTATAATGTGTGTAAACACACATATATATATATATATATATATATAAATCTATACAAGTGCACAGAGAAAAAAAACACATTATGTTTTTTTGCAAAGTGAAACAAATTACAAGTTGTTTAGATTGCAGAGCGCCGCTGTGACAATCAGAATATCGTCGAGGTGATCCATCAGCCACACGTCCAGCAACGCAGAATGGTCGAGCACCTTAAATGCTCGAAGCTTATCGACTGCTTGCCGCATATGTATGCGACTGCTGTCATCATCGACGGGCATTATCCGATTCGGCTTAGCAACTTCATCTCCGTCCATGTCATTGGCCGAGCCTGTTTCCGCGTTAGACAGTTGTGGACTAAATTGGGGAAACCGCTCGCGTGAATCACTGTCCGATCGTCGCAGTTGCCACGAGAGGCACCAGACACGAAGCTGATAATATCATTTGAATTTATGCAGAGCATAAACTTGTAGGTGGCGTAATCCAATTCAAGCCTTTCGTTTACATCCGTCTTGATGCACTGAACAAACGATTGCACTTGCAAAATGTTGTCCCTGTATTCTTGTGTCACACGTCTGGGGTACTCCGCAGACCGCTTCACATCTGGCCATCGAATAAGCTGGCGCAGGTAGCTTGCCATCTTGGGCAGGGTGTGTGTACACGTCTTCTTCACTTGCAATTCGGTCATTTCGAAAAACTGGGCGATCACCGGCATGGGCTCGTTCAGACGCAGCTTGTGCAACGTTATCAAAATGTCTCGAAGCGGCAAACTGCTCATCCCGGAAATATGAATTTCGAACTGATTCATATTTTCGATGCCCAGATGCATCATGGGCTGCTTATTAATCGCACGCAATATCATGCTGCTCATCGCTTCCTGCGGCATATTGCGCGTTGCTGGTGGACCACCGTCATTAGTAGGCACGGATGATGGTGTCCTGACCAGTGGACGAACACGAGATGCGGGACCAACGCGCACCTCATAAATCGCGCCCTCTGAAGAAGCAGCTGGGGAGGAATGCCCGACATGATTGCTGGGGCCTGCTGCCGAACTTGCTTCGATCTGCATTTGATTTACATCTGAATCATACGGGGACTGATTGCTGGAGCCTGCTGATGAAGTTGCTCCGGGCGGCATTTGATTTCCATCTGAAACATACGGGGACTGATTGCTGGAGCCTGCTGATGACGCTGCTCCGGACGGCATTTGATTTCCATCTGAATCAGACGGGGACTGATTGCTGGAGCCTGCTGATGACGTTGCTCCGGGCTGCATTTGATTTCCATCTGATACACACAGACGCTGATTGCTGGGGCCTGCTTGCTGATTGCGTGCAGATCGAAGCTGTCTCTCGGATGGCTGGTTCCGCTCAGGTTTCTTCCGTTTATTTCCAATATTAGTCGGCATTTCTCAACTTTTTATAAAAAAAATTCACGATTTAATAATTCACGAAAAAAGGCGTCTGCGTCTGCTGCTTATGACAGAAATAAATTGACAGGCGACTATTGATAATCGATAAGTGGAACGTAAGTACGTAAGAACGTAAGCGGCAACGATAAATATAGCTTTATGTATTCTATATGACAGTTGCTGTAAATCCTTCACAATGTAAATTCAACAAAATTCAACATATATAAATTGTGAAAATGTGGGGGGGCGTCTTTTTCCTAATCTTCTCTTCCTTCCTTCAATGAAAGGCAGCGGGACATTGACGGCCATGACGCTTGGCGGTGGAAGGCTGGCCGGAGGTACACCGGCGGTGGAGATGGTGGCGTTCCTTGCCGCGGGTATACCGGCGGCGGGGGTGGTGGCGTTTCTGGCCGCGGGTGTACCGGCGGCGGGGGTGGTGGCGTTACAGGTCGCCGAGTAACTGGCCTTGGCACCGGTTACCGTACGGGTTGGATGGTCGCTGCTTCTTCCTCCAGCTGCCACTCGGGTGGCGGTCGCACATCCTCCTGCCAGCTGTGTACCACGGTGTAGGTGTGGTGCCAGTGTCCGGCGGCATAAGTCCGTTTATACTCGCGGGACACTGTGGGTGGCTGGGGTTGAGAACCTGGTGGTGGTCCGGCCCGTGGCTCCGCGTCGTGGATCGGCTCCTCCTCGTCGGAGGATATGGTGATGGTGATCGTCAACAGCGATGCGCGAAACGTTTTCGGCGGTCGCTGCGCTTGCGCAGTGTTGTTGTAAATTTCCGCCAAAGCCTACGCTCTCTAGCGCTTACTAGCCTTACGCAGATTGGTGAGCTCACGAGTAGGCTTGGATGTCACCTCGTAGCTGACTTGGGCAAATTGCCACCTTGCGTCCGTGGCCAGCTCCATAAGATTAAGCTTCTCAAGTTTGGATTGTGCGGCATCAAAGCTGAAGCGCATTTCGCTGATTAAATCCAGTCTAGCCTGCAACTCAGCTTCATCGAAATGCATCAGCTGCTCACTGGTTAAGAACGAATTTAATGCATTGAGTTGCCGAGCTACTGACTCTGCTTTTGTCTTGTAAAAGTCCAAGTCAGAGTGAGGAGCCGCATTTGAACTCGATTCGTTTTCAGCCATTTTAATTGTTAGTCACGATTGACTCACGCGATCAGCACTGTCGAATATGCACGTAGGTTTGAATGTATGTTGTTCGCGAAATAACGGACGAACGAAATGCAAACGAAATTAACGTCAAGTACAGGTTGACCGCTGCGTTAACGAAAGTTTTTGCACAGCGCAACTAATAATTTGTTGGGCAATTTATAGATAAGAAGCCAACTGTACTATTTTCAAGCATATGCGAATGCAAGAATGTGGGCGGGCAAACGGAGACGAAAACGAGTAAACGCGCGTAATTAAAAAGGCAAAGATGACAATTGGGGATGGGCAACCAATGACGTTACAAAACTACGTTACATTTTTAATCGATGTTATAATTAATTAGTTGTTGGCTGCTGCTGCCTCTGACATACTGTAAAAATAAGAAATATATTTTATTATGAAAACGCAAACAAAAAAATTCTTTTATTTAAACATAATAAGCTCTATAAACCTAGGTATGAAGTCTGCAGGTATACAAATCACAGCAGGCTATTATTTCAAATTATTGTGAAATCATCACAAGGAGGGTCACTCAAACAGAGTGCACTGTAAAAGGGAGAGAACCGAAAACACACACAAATAGATAGCTGCACGTGTCAAACGTACGTGCGAAGTACCTACTCAACATCAGTTTACGTCAATAATACTGTAATTATGATGTGGGAAAACATTTAGGTGGGAGGTGTCCTACGTTCCTGTCCTAGTTCTAACCAATGACAACGAAGGTGCGAAGAGAGAACCAAAAACACTTTTACACTGATCAATGAACCCACCCTTTAAAAAATCAAATCAAAAACATGTACCTGCACACTTGTGCGGTAGCTGCTAACCGATCTTTCACTATATTCTAGCATGCAGGTTACAGGTTACATACTTTACTTACAATCTCCTCTTTAAACAACACAATCACGTACGCACTCACAAGTGTGCGAGTGATCCTCCACCTGACTCCTTCCCCCAATAAAATAAAAAAGGTCATCCATAAATCTAGACCCTTCGATTATAAATGTCACGCACGTGATCCAAAACCACACATTTTTCTAAAAAAAAGGTCACACACCTGACACTCCCCCACCCAAAAGCAATAAATTAAGTGCTATAATGAAGTAATTAAAAATCGAAAGCAATAAAAAAAACGATTAGGACTTCCTGTCCTAGAATCCCCAGTTCCCTAATACTATCATTGCTATCGCATCGTTGGAAAATCTGTTCTCACATTTCATGAGCTTCGTACCCTTGTATGCGAAATTTCTGCAATGTTAAACTCACGACCTGTTTGTCTCATTTCATCCAAGCGATGTAGAAGTTCTCATTCCTGGGCATTTTGTGATTGGAACTCCATATGCCACAATCGAAGAACCCTACATAACGCATATCGACATCAATCGCCTAAGTCGATGGCAGCGCGTATGTCAAATACAGTAGGCATTCTGGGGCAAATCGAGCACCAGCTACTTATCATTACTTCAAGAACGTTCAAAATGGCGCACATCGATGCCTAACCTGATGATAAATTCAATCGTGGTCCTGAAGGACGACAACTTGCCACCCCTGCAATGGCGTCTTGGTCGGGTTGAGAGCACTATTACTGGAAAGGACGGCGTCTCGCGAGTTGCAATAATCAAAACTGCAGCTGGCACCGTCAAACAAGCCGTTGGCAAAATCGCTGTTCTGCCCCTTGAGAGGCCAAGTCGGTTGAAACCCTCGCACTTCTAACGGGGGGAGCATGTCAGAGGCAGCAGCAGCCAACAAATAATTAAGCACAGCATTGAATAAAAATCTAACGTAGCTTATAACGTCATTTGCTTGCTTATCTCTAATTTTTGTCTTTGCCTTGCACATGCAACTTTATCACGGTCACGGTTATGCATTGGCATAAAATAGATACGCGCGTCAATTGTCAAAGTTAAGCTAACAAATAAGGCTTATAATATAAATACAAACGCATACGCTAATTTTAATTTGAAGTAACCAAAACAATAAAAATTGATTCAACACATGAAAGAAAACAATGTAAAGTAATCGTGTTTTACATTTATTAAAATAAGTCACAACCCTCTGAAACAGTTAGAACATAGGTGAACACAAAAAATTGCCTCCTCTAAACATAGCGAAAGTTGAATAAAACTATTTAAATATATATAATAACAGCGGTGTTCTCAATTGTCGCAAACGCAATCAAATAAAATTTGTTGCGCGACGCATTTGTGTTGCCTACTTCAGGGCATTTGCTTTGATGAAAATTTATCTTACGATTCTCAAATGGTTTAAGCACAAATCGATTGACATGCCAGATGCAGCAAACGCAGTGCAGGCAGAGCCGCTGAATTGCTCTTCCATTCCACTTACACGGTGGTAATATTTTGAACTTCATGTAACTGCCTTTTGTTCGGGTAGTTTTAGCTAAGCTAAAACTCAGA
>JAWNMQ010000559.1:0-25002 GCA_035043855.1 Drosophila percnosoma
ATGTTTCTGGCCTCGAAAACGCCCAACACTTTTTTGTGTATATTATTGTATTAAACAATCCTTTCTTTTGTTTAAACAAATTATTTTATACAATGCCTCTTACCACTGGTGGGGGAGAGCAAAGTAATTTATTTTTGCAACCTGTAGCTGACTATCAGACTTTAAGGTGCTGGTTTAACTCTATGTCTCTTACCACTGGTGGGGGAAAACTATAGAGAGTCTCGAAGGACCAAATGTTCACAACGAACCGAGTCGACTTGTAAGATCGAACTGAACTGCTCTGACGAGCAGGCTCTTTATTTATACAAAAATGCTTAAACCTAAGTACATTATACATAATATGCTTACACTTAAATACATTATACATAATATGCTTACACTTAAATACATTATACATAATATGCTTAATATGCAGCCGATGCTGGTATTGCGTCTGCTTGGCGCCTATATTCTTTGTATTTTTATGCAGGCGATCGCCGCGCCGCGAGCTGCCGACAATCCGTCGCCAGCAATAACGGTAGTTGCGCATCGAACTTCAGCAGCATGTACTGCGATGAGTAAGGCTGGCCTGCATGGGTCAGGCATCAGCTAGTCAGAGCGTCAGGCAGCTGGATCGCGGCGATCGTCGCGCTCCGAGCTGCCGGCAATCCGTCGCCAGCAATAACGGTAGTTGCGCATCGAACTTCAGCAGCATGTACTGCGATGAGTAAGAGGCTGGCCTGCATGTGTCAGGCATCAGCTAGTACATGTGATATATATATATATATATACAGGGTGTTCATTTTTGAACATTCTGCCAAGGGCCAGCCGAGAGTCGGCGTTATCATTTAACTATTAGGCCTGGCATCATTATGGCTTACAATGATTTTTCTTATTATATATCTTATTATAGGGTGTTCATTTTTGAACAGTGTGAGTTTCAACTTTATAACAACAAACGTGTCAACTTTATAACAACAACGTGTCAAGTGACTCATAGAACAACCAATATGGTATGGTCAAAAACACACCGTCCCAATAATTGGATCTTTGCAACGCATTCGGAACCCCGTCTGCTATACAACTGAAGGGTACGGGACTCCTATCGCTGTCATCAGGCTGTACTGCACGCAAATCAGAAATTAGCATCATTACTTTCAACGTCATTATATCATTATTATTATTTAGTCAAGTTATATCATTAGTCAAGTTGAGAAGAGTTATGCTCATTTTGGCAACCTAATAGAGCCAAATATCAAAGGACTTTTAACGAAATTCAACGTATCAGAGAACAAGATACAAGGCGATACGGATCTGAATGATCTGCAGCTAAAATTGAACACATTCAACAAACAAGAGCTGCCCGAACAAATAAGTTCAGTACAACATCATCTTATCGCCGCTTATGCTGCTTTAGTCATATCCGTCCTTGTGCTACTTGCCTAGGCACTACGGAAACAACGTTTTTGGACCTGCCAACCAACAACTACAAGGAATGAGGCCGCCACTATAACCGCGCCATCAGCATCCCCAAGAAGATTCACACTGGATTTAGATGATTGTTGATTCACCGATTCAACAGCCGGGAGAATGTTTAGGTTCATATAATTAAATAATAAGCTATTTGCGCAGACACACAGCAAATAAGTAAATATCAACAAATAATATTGCAAACACTGCACTCAACAGCAGTGGGTCAGCGGCCGCCTCATATTGCAAACGCTCACTTCAGCTGACATATGCTGTATGCGCCCCTCGCAACAACTACCACATATGCTATAGACAGCCCTCGCAACAACTGCAACGAACGCTTCAGCATATTTCGTCAACAACAAAATCAACGCCAAGCAGCGATCAGAACCAAAGGCACACTTGTCTTAGGTCAGCATATTATACAAGAAGCCCACCGTGGGACAATAAGTTCATATCACAACCAGCACGTGCCTACGTCAGCGAACTCCACCACTTGGTTGACCCATATTACGATTGCTGCCCTCAGCGGAAGCATAACAACTGCCACACTAGAGAGTAGGAGCTTGGGAATTGCGATCGCTGCACTTCATGCACGCGACACACAAAAACTGTCAAATAATGTATTTTAGAGTTAAGAATTTGGTATAAATAAAGCCATGCTCATCAGAGCAAATCAGTTCGAATCTAATCGTCAACTCCGTTGTGTTGATTTCTACCATCGCACTTACTGTGCGCATCAAAGGATTTCACTCTCCGTAGTCCACCTAGTTACAAGTGCTAGTTGCGACGCTCTTAGTAGTCAGTTCATGTGCTGAATACTACCCTTACACACAAACACGGCCTTAATATCTTTTTATTAAACCCAAATAATTGACCAATTGTATTCCCTTTATTAAAATATATAGCTTGTTCCTTAGTTGAAATTATTACTTGAAGCGTATTGTTGTTACTTTCGATGAGAGGATGTTTCAATTTATCTGATTCTCCACCTCTACGTAGCGGGTGGGGAAACCCCAGTGTATTGGGGTCATATATTAATTTTGGTGGTTAATATATATACCTATCATCTGTCTTTGGAATTTCTGAAAAATACTGAATGGTTAGCTTATGGCAGGCAATTACTTTTTTTCATTGACAATGCTCGATTTGAACTGTGAGCCACCGTATGTGAGGATGCAAGGTTGCATTGAATATAAATTAACATAATTTCAACACCCTTCCACAATGCAAACATGCTTTCAAAAAATCATTTCAAATATTCCTTAATTCATCATGTTTCCTTTTCGACAAGTTCTTAGTTAACACGTCTGCTATCATGACATTCGAAGGAACATATTTCAAAACAATGTGACCCTCATTTACAGCTTCACGAACAAAATGATATCTTATATCTATGTGCTTAGTTCTACCATGATGTACAGGATTTTTCGCCAATTGTTGTGCACTCAAGTTGTCTCCGTACAACACCGTCTGGGTAGTTTCAGTGCGACAACCAACTTCGATTATCAGCCTGCGCATGACGATAGCTTCCTTGCACGCTGTCGACAAAGCCATATACTCAGCTTCTGTGCTGCTGAGTGCTACGCTGCGTTGTTTCTTCGATTTCCATGATATCGGTCCGCCAGCAGGAAAGTATACATAGCCAGTATACGATTTACGATCAACCTGATCGCCAGCCCAATCGGCATCAGCAAAGCCGTCGAACGCTCGTCCACACTTTCTGTAGTGTATCTTTAGCTCCAACGTAGACGCTAAATACCGCAGGACATGCTTCACGCCTGCAAGGTGTTCGCTATGCGGATCCATGTTCCGCTGAGCCAATTTTGCAACCGAGTGCAAAATATCCGGTCTCGTTGTCAGAGCCACATTAGCTCTCCCACTTGTGCTTGGTACGATGTCTTATCCACCTTTTGACATTGGCTGCCGTTACAAGCCGTCTGGTACCCAGCATCCAATGGCGTAGCTGCTGGTCTCCAACTTTCCATGCCATGGTTACGCAAAAGATCCTTGATGTATTGCGTATGGCCCAGAGTGATCTCTCCAAGTTCACCCTCACGTTGGATTTCCATGCCAAGAAACAGTTCTAGTGGCCCTTTGCCAACGCCTTCAAACGACTTCATGATATCAGCTTTTATGCTGACCAAGTCCGATTTCGATTGACAAGCTATAATGAGATCATCAACGTAAACTAGGATTAGTGCCAAATTACCTCCCTTTCGCTTATAAAGACAGGGCTCATTGTCGCATGCGATGAAGCCAATTCCACACAAGACGCTGTCGAGCTTGGAGTTCCACTCCCTTCCAGATTGCTTCAATCCATATATCGCCTTTTTTAGCAGCAACACTTTGCCCGCCTGATTGCCGTCAGCATATCCTTGCGGTATCTCTTAGATCGCTGTTCAGGTATGCAGTACAAACATCCATCTGGTGTAGGTTCAACTGCAACTCTGCCGCTAATGCCAAAATAAATCGCACGCTCTCCAGCCTGCAAACTGCAAACGTTTCGCCGTAGTTAACACCATACTGCTGTGCGCATCCTTTTGCCACCAGTCGTGCCTTAAACCGTTGTATTTGGCCGTGAGCATCCCGCTTCAAGGTGTAGACCCACTTGCAGCCAATTGCACGATGATCTTTTGGTAAATCTGCCAGCTGCCAGGTTTGATTCGTAATCAAAGCCTCATACTCCTTTTGCATCGCTTCTTGCCAAAATGAAGCATGCGAACTGCGCGTTGCCTCCTCGTAGGTTGTTGGAATGGGTACAGCACTTGTAACCATTGCGCTGAGTATTGTAACGAACCTTGTTTCTCTGCCGGGCTAAAGCTCAGTCGAGCTGTGAGTTCGTGCAACAAATTTGTAAAACTGGTTGCGACGTGATAACTAATAACACATTTATTTTATATTAAATTGCTTCGTATGGTTTTATTTAATTAATTAATTAGAACACAATTTATAATTTAGTAATGTATGGATTTGTTCTTTGCGACCACTTGCTGAAGCCTTGGTTTGATTCAGTGAGTGGTCCTGTTCGGGGAAGTTGGTTCAAGGCACCCCGTACACCAGTTACGCCAGTCCGCGGCTTCGCACTGGTTCAACAGCTTTTCATACGGCTCTTTGACCAAACGGATTTCGCTCGTATACTGTCAACCCCAGGCAGATTATCGCACGCTTGGCTTGTCGCTGTGTAGGCCTCGCCTCGTGGCACAACTTGAACGTAGCAAGGATCCACTACTTTAACCTTCAAGGACCTCAGTTTCCTGGATTCCAAAAGCCTTTTCTGGCTCTTGGTTTTATTTGTCGGAGATTTTTGTACTCCACGAACTTGCGAAAGACCTCGTCCTTTCCTTTCAGGAAATACACAAAAATCCGCTTTGATTTGTCATCAATAAATGTGAGGAAGTACTTAGAGCCGCCAAGAGACTTCGTTTCGAAAGGGCCACACACATCAGTGTGCACTAGTTCCAGAAGTTCCTGCGCTCGGCTTTCTGTTGATCCTGGAAATGGCTGCACGTGAACCTTGTTCAGCATGCACGTCTTGCACGATACCCGTTGCAACACGTCAACATTTTCCATTCCCCGCACCAGCATCTTGTTTGCCATTTCACGCAAACTGTCATAATTCAGGTGACCATATCTGTTATGCCACAACTCGCCGTCTGATTTAACAGCTGCATAACATCTGTTACGATGACTTTCAAATGTAAACAGATTCCCTACTCGTTTGGTCTTGAGTATACATTTGCCGCCTTTAAACACTCGTGCACTCGTTGCATCAAAATTTACAAGGCACTTCTTTGCTACGGCTTGTCCCACGGACATGAAATTGCCTGTCAGCTTTGGCACGTACAATACGTTGTCTAGCACCAGTGTACACAAATCCGTTTTCAATTTAACTTCGCCTCTGCCTTCTGCTTGCAAGAAGCCGGCGTCCGCCAAAACGACCGTTTCGTTATGCGTCTCAAAAGTTGAAAACATTTGTTTATCACAACACATATGACTTGATGCTCCACTGTCCAAGCACCATCCGAAAATCTTGGAATTGCTTGCATGCACTGCGTTCAGTTTGCTTTGATTCTGCTGTCCGCTTTTTATTTCAACGTTTTTGGCAATTCCTTTGCGACAATTCGCCTTAAAATTCCCTATTTCACCACATTCGTAGCAAGCAGCATTTGTGCGTTTCTTCTTTGTGGTGACCTTCGCACTGACGCTATGTCTTTGTCTAACAGTAAAGACCTGCGCGCTATCGCTGTAGTTCTCTGCGCTCTCTTTCCTGTCGTATTCTTCCTTCAACTTTATACATAGGAATTCAAACGCTGGAAGATTGTCGCGCGTCTCGATGGCGACAACAAAATTCGCATAAGTCTCTGGAAGGCTGGAAAGCAAAATAATGACCTTGAGCTCGTCAACTATTGCTATCCCAACTCCGGCAAGCTGATCCACAACTTCATTAAATGTGATCAAATAGCTATCCATGCTTTGCCCCTCCGCCATGCGTGAATTGTGCAACTTTTTATATAGCGAGACTTTACGCATCGGCCCGCTTGGCTGATGGACTTCGCGCAACTTAATCCATGCCTCCTGCGACGTTGTGCAAATAAGGGGAAATCCCAAGATATCGGCTCCAAAAGTGGCTCAACAAGTAGAGGATGAAATGGGGAAAAAGTGCTGTGTGGAAACTGTGTGCATGTTTCTGCGCAATCTTGACTTTAATACCCGAGTACCACGGAAGAAGCGCTTTATAAGCGTGAAAAATAAAGGGACTTGGATGACGTTCGCCAAAAACCACTTGGACAAGGATTTGCAGTTCTGGAACACAGTCATATGTGCAGATGAGTCCAAATTCCACATTTTTGACTCGGACGGACGGAATTATGTGTGGCGACAGTCCAATACTGACCTGAACACGTAAAGGCAACAGTCAAGCATGGTGGAGGAAGTGACATTTCATGGGTATGTATCTCGTCAGCCGGATTCCGGAATTTTGTGATTTTTTAAACAACAATGGACAAGAATGTGAACTTCAATATACTAAAGGAAAATTTACTCCAAAGTGCCGAGAAGGTAGGAATCCGACGTACTTTCAGGTTCAACCAGGACAACGATCCCAAGCATAAGGCCAAGATAGTACAGTCCTGGCTCATCAGGAAATGCCCCCACATCATAATTCCACCGGCCCAGTTTCCAGATTTAAATGTTTTTGAGAATTTGTGGGCTCTGCTGGTAAATAACATCCGGAAGCACAGTATATCCAGCAAAGAAGACCTCAAAAATGCTCTGCGGGATGAGTGGAGCAGAATCAGCCCAGAAGCTACCAGGAAGGTGGTATCTTCCACGAATAATAGGTTAAGGGAAGTTGTTAAGGCTAAAGGATATCATACTAAGTATTAACATCCTTATTTAAGTTTTTATAATGCAAGTATATTATTTTATTTATACTGATCCAAATTAAATTTCCCCTCAAAATAGGGTACTTTTTTACACCGAGGTTCCGCTTAGCGAATCAGATCTCGCTGAACTGTCTTCTCTGTGTTGCGGCGCTCCTTATATAGGCCGGGTCGTGGCCATTTTGTCGGGACCGAGGCGATCGCGTGATTTCTGGTAATTTTCCACTGCCATCTGCTGGCGCCAGCCTATGTTTTTTTTTTTTTTTTTTTTTTTATGTCTACCGCTACTGTGAGTATGGATGGATATATTGCACCCGCAATACTCCTCAGACATAGCGGCACATGTCCTGGTGGATAAGTGTGTCAGACACGCTCATATGGCCGACAACCTGCGTACGAAAGGGGAGGACGAAAGAGAGCGAATTCGCCGCAACTGAAATCAGAGCCGGACTTCGGTCTGATGTGCAGTTACTGTGAGGGGCGCATATAGCACACATAAATATATAAACCTATATATTTATTTGCCATCTCTATATGGCTCCTCACAATGTGAATAACCGTTTTGGAAGTGTTCCAGGATGAGTTTTCGTAGTTTGTTCAATGGTAGTCTGTTTGTCCATAGTCCTTTTTGGCTTATTGCACCCGAGGTGCAGGATGAAACTAAACTGACTACGAAGCATTGGTCTATTTATACCGAAAATACTAAACTTTAGGTAAAAAAATCCGGGTTTTATGGCACCCTGGTGTCCACAATGTACCTGATCCAAATGAAAACTATGCTTAAAAGTATGCTACATTTGTATACTCCTGCGGGTGGGGAAACCCCAGTGTATTGGGGTCATATATTAATTTTGGTGGTTAATATATATACCTACCATCGGTCTTTGGAATTTTTGAAAAATAATGAATGGTTAGTTTATGGCAGGCAATTTCTTTTTTTCTTTGACACTGATCAGAATAAGCTTCGAGCCACTGTATATATACATAAATAAAAAAAAAAAAAAATCAATCATAACAAAATAAATATAAAATTGTAATTGGAGCCCTAAGGCAGGTCCAAACTGAGTGAACTGAACGCGGAGAAGAGTCAAATCGCCACAGCTATTGCAAAGAGTGGACAACAGCTATTGCAGAGGGAGAGAATGGCAACCAGCTGCTTTAGAGTTCACTCGGACGAAGTGCAACGGCCGTCGAAAGCGTTATGCTTACCGCTGACAAAGAACGGTAACAACGCTTGCGCTTCAAGAGAAGAAGTGCAACGACCGCCGAAAGCATATTAATCGCTCACACGCTAGAGAGCGTAAGCGCTCCAATCAACGAAAACGTTCGTTCGTCGCTTTGGCGGAAATTTACTACAACACCGCTCACACGTTAGAGAGCGCTCCAAGCAACGAAAACGTCCGCAAGTCGCTTAACGAGACACAGCCAATTAAACAGCGTCATTATGCTGTATCTCCCGCTATTGAAAAACTGATGTACGAGGAGCTTGACCGAATGCTTGCGATTGGCGTAATTGAAGAGTCTAATAACCGTTCAATGATACGCAAAGAAGTTTTGAAAAGATTTTTGTCGATTTTCTGGGTCCTTATCCTCGCAGCCAATCAGGTAATATAGGCATTTTGGTAGATCATTTGTCAAAATACCCATTTCTAAAGGCATTACAAAATTGTACGGCAGAAGAAATCAGTCGCTTTATAGAGGAACATATATTTCATACCCTCCGAGTTCCGGAAATAGTATTGTCAGACAATGGTGTCCAATTTAAATGTCATAAGTTGTAATGAACAAAGTGAAGCTGATGAGCGATTAAGCAATCGGCAATTGGGGTGGGATATTTATTTATTTATTTATTTATTGTCAACTAAAAGTCAGTCGACACAAAAAATACAAAAGCTTGAAAAATGTAATTTAATTTAATTTAAATAATATAAAAATTATAAATATATTGAAAAATAAGGAAGATTAAAATTATTGAAATTATTTCTGGGGGTCTTTAAAAGCCAATTGGTCAAACATTTGTTGCATGAATTGGGAAAAACCCAGAAAAAACCCAATAAGACCAAACATAATTTTATTTATTTTTTTTTTTAATGTAACTATTTTAGTTTAATATTAATCAACCTAATGAAAGGTTATTGTTTAGAGGAGTGCGCCTTTTTCACGCTCACCTATGTTCGAATTGAGTTCTGAATTATGTGTGATTATTTATTTATTTCTTATTTATACAATTTTCTCTCCATATGCCTGTATTATAATGTATAGGCTTAGTTTACAGTATGTTTTGTGTGTTTCAAATTATATATGTATGTATTTATGTTTGTATGTTTGTTTAATATATTTGTTACGCGTGTTCCGTTTGCCCATGCACAACCGACGAGTGCTAAATCGAGAGTGTCAGATGAACTTGCTTGTGCAAGGTGAAGATGAATAGACAAAGACAAAACCCAGGGATGGGCATGCGAATTACGTTAGAAAGTTACGTTACTTATTTTATGATTCTTATAATTAATTGGTTGTTGGCTGCTGCTGCCTCCGACAGTTATAAAATATTGTTTTCTATATATTGGATATATAATAACATGGGATTTAAATTAATAACATAAACAAATAATAGGTTTTGACGTATTATAATATTACGTAGCAACAATATAACAATATAACATTGAATATAACATTTGTTTCATAACGATACTATTAGCGTCCAACTACCCACAGGTCACTGGTGTGGAGGCGCTTTAAGCGTCTGCGGGTTATATTCGACCCTAGTGTCGAAGCCAATGGGTTAACATGGTTATGTAACCGGTCATTATAACGACTTGTATGTCGGTTTATTTGGCTGAAGACTGTCGGAACACAGAAGTCGTTGTGCAGCGTCATATTGCGCACATAAGGTGGAGCTCCTGAGATGCCTCTTAGCACCTTGTTCTGCAAGACTTGAATTTGGTTAACCCAAGATTTTGCCGCTGTGCCCCAAAATGGAATCCCATATGTCCATGTGGGCATGATGATGCTCCTGTACACCAGCAGCTTGTTGCTCAAGCTGAGTTTGCTGGATGACTTCAGCAACCAGTTGAGTTTCGCCCTCTTGGATCTACACGCTGCTGCCGTGATCTGTATGTGTTTGCGCCAGGTAAGTTTCCTGTCCAGATACATACCCAGGTAGCGAACATGGTTCCCCTGAGATATGGTCGTGTTGTTGAGTCGGACGGTTGGACAGTTACCACTCCTGAGCGCAAACGTACAGTGCTGAGACTTGTTCTCATTGATGCAGATGTTCCACCGGTTGGCCCATGTACTAAAACCATCCAAGAACGTTGCCTTCCACAAATTGAATCCATGATTCTTATTGGGATCGGCATTGCTGAGCATATCCTGGAAGTACTGGCTCTTAGTGTCGAAAAGCATCTTTCGCAGCTCGTACGCAGCCCGCCTAAAGTCCCTTAGATCCAAAGGATTGCGAGAGCGCATAAATTGGCGACGCAGTGCTCTCTTGTGCCTTACCAGATCCAAAATCTCAGTTTTTAAAAAAGGCTTATCTGGACTGCGAGGCGAACAAGGAAGTTGGCCAATCATGGAGTATTCCGCCGCCGCGTTAATATTACGCAGGAATAACTCCGCTGCGTCGTCTATATCAGCCGGTGAACGCAGCTCCAGGTTCAAGTTGACAAGCTGCTCTAACCTCTGCCGGAATCGGGTGATGTTTGCCTTGCGCGGCAGAAGACGTGCCTTGGGAGCATTTAGAGTAACAGCCATTCTATACTCAACGATCAAAGGGATGTGATCGTAGTTAAGCTCAATTCGCTCAGATATACCAAGACAGTCAGAACGTATTCCAGCGTACACAGCAAAGTCAATTGCTGTCGGACTATGACTACTGTACGAATAGTGCGTTGCACCTCAAGTGGCAAGTACTTGTAAGTTGGAGTCTCTCACGCAATCCGCAAGCGCAATCCTACGGCGAGTATCCAAAGCAGCACCCCAGAGATGGTGTTGAGCATTCCAGTCTCCAGCAATCAGGAACTTGGGGCCAAGCTCTTCGAAGAGACATTTAAAGTCTTCTAATGCCCACACAAAACGTGGCGGACAATAGACAGCCGCTAGGACTACTTCGCCTTGATCACTAGAGACTTTAACGGCAGCACATTGTGCGCAGAGCCAACTTATGGGAGACAGCGCATGATGTTGCAGAGAAGATTTTATGATCACTGCTGCTCCACCACGCATGCGATCCGACGGATGTTTGGCTAGGTGGATATCGTAGCCTGGACCAGACCAAAATTACACCTATTTGATGGCGATGAATAAAAAAATCCAACTCATTGGCGTTATTTGCAAGGCCACTAGCGGTCTACACGCCATTGTCTCACGTAACTTATCGAATTTTGACATAAGACTGTCAAGATGGAGATTAACGTGTTGATAATACATGTAAGGCTGTTGCTCTAGCTGATATTGATCCTGTGAGGGCTGCTGATGTTGTTGACGCAAAGGCAGCTGGTGTTGTTGTTGATGGCTTAGTTGCTGTTGATGCTCTTGCTGCATGTGCTGCTGCTTATGGTGTTGATGCTGCTGGCGTTGCTGAAGTTGTGGCTGTTGTTTTTGAAGAAGCTCATGCTAATGGGTCTCTGCTGCTGCTGGCGTTTCTGCAGGTGTTTATGCTGATGCTGAGTGTTCTCTCGATGCCTAAGCATCTGGCGAACTTTAGGTAGTCGCTTTCTCTTCTTGTCTGCTGTTGCTCAGGAACCTGCGGAGCATCTAGTTGAGGCGGCAAAGGTTGTTGTGGCTGCTGCTGCGGCAGCTGCGGCTGCTGGCGGTGCTGAGGTTGTGACTGTTGTTGTTCGTGAAACTGCTGCTGCTGATGGTGACGCTGCTGCTGAGGGTGACGCTGCTGCTGTGCCAATGGCCCAAGTTGTTGAATGAGCTGAGGAGCCGTTTACAGTCTGGCGGCATCAGCAAAAGAGATTTGCGTATGGGAGCCGGGCTTCTTGGGCGCGAGTTTTGTAGATATTGAGCCGGCCTTCCAGACTGAGCCACAATCTTCTTGGCAACGCGCTGATATGCTGGTCATCCTTTCCAGCTTGCTGGATGGGTTCCTCTGTAGTTGGCACATTTAGGATCAACATTCAATGGTTTTTCGCGAAACCTGACTTACATGTGCAGAACCACACTTTACGCACCGACGCTGTTTTTGGCAATATTTCGTAGTGCGGCCAAATTCCTGGCAGCGGTGGCACTGGGGGATGTCCAAATGTCGATCAGGGCATTCAACAGAAATGCGCACCTCTGAGAAATGGAAACGCAGCCGGCTCCAACTCTAAATAACAAACGCTTAGCTCCTTCTTGCTAACACGACTAGCAATGGTTTGGACACCACGTACTGCGTGCTCAGATCTGGCCAGCTCATCTCTAAAGCAATCAATTTCCTGCAACGATGGATGCAATCCCCTGACCACCACTCGGAAGTCTCTGTCCTCCTTTATTTGGTAGGAGTGAAACTGTATTTTCTTCTCAGTAAACATTCTCTGGATTGCCCTGTAAGAGTCATTACCACTTGGCATGACTCCACAGTACCTTTACCACTGCATATAAGAATAAAGCTGTCAGGCGGCGTGGCAGCATTTAATGCCTCGAGCAGTCCAACAACGTTGGTGATACCCTCAGCGATAAGTGGAGGGGGCTTGGAAGGCCTTGTAGGCTGTGGTTCCGCAGTGCAAGTTTTTGACTGAGAACAATCGCGGATCTCGGCTGCAGTGCTTAGATTTGGATGCTTATCGGCTGTAATCGGCGGATAAATTGGCGAATTAGGCACAACTGTAGTCTTCTCTGCCATATCAACTGACTCGATGTCTGAGTCAGATTCGGACAGCGGATCCTCTAGTACTTGTGTTGCTGCACGAGCACCAGCAGAAGTTGATGGCACTGTCGCGATTTTTCTTTTTTTTCTGGCATTGTTGTTCTCCAATATAATTTTTGGTGTTTTTGTTAGTGTCGTTGTTGTTGTTGGCGTTGTTTGAATTGATGATGATGAAAGTGTTGTTGGCATTTGCACTTCTTGTACTGTTGACTTTGTTGTTGTAACTGCTGCTTTCCGATCGAGAGCGCAGATTATAGCGGAGTTCGCTGGTCTGCCCGGCAAGAGAAGGCGAGCACCAGGAAACTGCAGCTGCAGCATAAGGCGCGTCGCGGGATTGGCGGTATGGAGGTGTTCCTCATATTGGTGCAAAATTTGCGCGCACCAAGCGCACACACTCTACCAGAGTGGTGGCGGCGCACGCAGAAATCACGCTGAGTGTGGGCGTCTTGCACGATATATAAAGTCGTCTACTGATAATGATGAATGTCCCGAAAATTTCATATTCCAATTGGAAATAATCTGACATATTCTTCTGAACGTAAACTCCCGCATTGCTGCGATCCCATTGGCGAGGAACTATTTGGTGGCTGTACACCATTTCTGGGGACATTTTCTGAATCTATTGGACCAGGGACTGGGAATAGTTGTTCAAATGATTGTCGTTCTCTACTATGAATAGAAGGTCCAGCAGAAGGAGGAACATCAGCAGGGGTACTCACTGGATTCTGCACTGATAGTGTTTGAAAATCTATCTCAATTGCTTGTGACAAAAGTTGGGTTTGCTGAGTAATTGCTGCACCCATTGCACTGACAATAGATTGTTGCAAGCTGGTAGCAAGCAGGCTTTGAGCGTTACGTTGCTCCACAACTATGTGAGGTTGCTGCGACACACCTGACTCTTGGATCAAAGATCTGTGCCAGCTCGGAGCAAACGACACGTTTTGTAATCCTTTTGGTTGTGCTCCTTTGTGTGCGGCCGCAAAGTTTATCCCTAGTTGGCATCGAAATAAGACCCAATGTCATAACACTGTAGTGTTCCAGTGTTTCGTCAAGCCTAATATCGCTTACTATGTCGTCCTTGGGAATTCCTTGAAAAATTTGCTCATTGTTTGAGCACCATTTGCGTAAGTTGAATCCGTTGGGGAGCAGTATTTTTACCAACTCCTGTCGAATTTGGATTGCTTCTTGTATTGAGTCTGCTCCTGTGAGGCAATCATCTACGTGGAAGTCATCCCTCAAGGCAGAGGATCCTAATGGTGATCTGCTGGAATGAAGTGAGACTTAGTGATTTAGACACTTAGTTGCCAGAAACGGGGACGATGCTGTTCCATATGTAATCGTTTTTAATCGATAGTATTTTAAGTCATCATTTGGATTTTCTCTCCAAACTATCATTTGATTAAATTGAAGTTCAGAGTTTATCCATATTTGGCGATACATTTTTTCGATATCTGCCGTAAATACGTACTTATGTGTTCTGAATCTCAGTAGAATTGTACCGTGTGTCCTACTTGTAATATGTCGTTTAATGATTTTCCTGTCGATGTCTTACATGATGCATCGAAGACTACTCTTAGCTTTCTGGTGCTGCCGTCAGGTTTCAGCACACAATGATGAGGGATGAAATAATGGTTTGATAGATGAAGTTTTCGAGGGACAGTTTTCATATGCCCCAATTGTACATATTCGGTAATGAAGTCTACATATGCTTTCCATGTTTTTGAATCTGCCCTTCTTTCTATTGATAGGAATCTTTTTTCTGTAATCTCCAACGAGGGCCCCAGGGCTGAAGAATATTCAGCATACGGCAATTTTACAATGAATCTCCGCAGTCTGCAAGTTCTCAATGAAATGTCTCTAGCACTCCTTTTCAGTTGGTGTACAATGCCTTTCTGCTGTTTCCAAGTTGTCTACGGTCCAGAATCGCTCCATTATGGTATTCGTTTCATTTCCTGTAGCTATTGCACAATTGGCTGCTGACATCCTTGATTCATTTATTTTTCCAGCCACAACCCATCCCAACTTGGTCTTTTGCATGATTGGACCAGAGGTATTTTGTGTTGTTGTGGGAGCAGTAGTGCATGATAGTGTTCCGCACCGATAAGCATGACGATTTTTTCAGGTTTGTTAAATTGGTGATCTGCCAACGGTAGGGTTGCTGGCATGTTCTCCAATCTTTATCATTTATGCTTTGGGCTGGCTGATCCGTAATAATGTGCCGTAGAATTTCAATCCGCATTGTAAAGTCGTTGTGTAATGACTTTACCAACAGGTTTGCACGAGCTCTGCTTGTCTTTTGTTGTCCACCGATGCCTTCAATTCGTAGTGTGGCTTCGTGTCGTTTTAACGATAATAAAGAGGTGAGTCGTTCTGATATTACGTTGATCTGATATCCAGAATCCAGAAAAGCCTTGAACATAGCTTGTTGTCCATTATTTCTGTGGACCTATTACCTTTGCTGTAGCAAGTAGATTTATATTTTTGCTAAATGTTGATGATACAATTGGATGTTGTTGCTCCAGTGAGGAATTTTCCAAATGCAGCAGCGTTTTGTGTCTTTTTTGGCACTTGAAGCATTGAATACGACTTGGGCAAACCTTTGTCATGTGATCTCCTTTGAAACAGCTGACGCATAGTTTTTGTCGTTGAATCCAATTCTATGTCTCAGCGGCTTTCTTTGCACGGAAATCGTCGCACCGAAATATGAAATGATCAGACTTCTTGCAATAGAGACAATTTCTCCTTGTTGATGAGGACGCACAAGTTGCTCCAATCGAGTCTTTTTTTACATTGCTGTGTGTTTTGCTTCCTCTAGCTAAAACACGAACTATTTGTTCAAGAAAGTGGAGCGTGGTGTCCAGTTTCTGTATTTGTTTCGAGTTGCGTATATTGTGCTGTCCAGCTTATTTCATATGACCGCAATTAGAATTGGGTCCCACGATGAGATGTCTAACCCGAGCCCCTTGAGAGATGCAAGGGACTCCAAAGTGACTATGTACGATTTTACATTGTCGTTAATGGCATGTTGCATTAAAAATCGGTTATATACCGTTGATGCTATGTCTCTTGGATTGTCGTATGCGTCAACCAAGATGTTCAAATTTATGTCATTGGTGCACTGACTATTCTTGAAGCTAGTGCCCTTTGTACATCTTATTCTGTCCTCATAGTTGGTGAAGTATTCATGATTTTCCGGTAGATCGCCAGATTTTCTTATCTTTACAGATAAGTATTGGTATATCTATTTCTTAATCAGTTTTTATTTTTGTCGCTTGTTGGACTTTGTTATAAGTGCTGTGGTCGTTTATGTAACGAGAGCAGATGGTCTCACTAACACAGATATAGTGAACTGTGTAAGGAGATTGCAGGTATCCTTTGATTGTCGCCTTGTTGACAACTTCAAATATGGATTTTTGGAGGTTGGGTATTCTTTGTACCCTAGTTGACAACTTCAGATTCCAACGTCGGGTACACCAAAATGTTTGTACCAACCGTCGGAGTCATCAAAATGTTTGTGTATATTTAAAAGGAAGCATTTAGCACATGAATTCTTAAATCTAAATACATAAATAAAAATACATTATTCGGCAGTGTCGGAGGCAGCAGCAGCCAACAACCAATTAATTGTAAGTATCGATAAGTAACGTAGCTTCGTAACGTAATTTGCATGCCCATCCCTGGGTTTTGTATTTGCCATTCTTTCATCTTCACCTTGCACATGCAAGTTCACCGCTCACTCTCGATTTAGCTCGCGTCGACTGTGCATGTGCAAGTGGAGCACGCGCATCAAATCATACATAAAAACATACATACATACATGCATCGCAATAAATCAAATATATTAAACAAACACATAAAACACACTCCACTCTAAATAAAACCCATACATGTCAATAGAATAAATAGTGAATTTAATATACGCAAATAGAGTGAACATTGTATAAATAAGAAATAAATAAATCACGCAAAATTATTAAAACTCAACTCAAACACCAGCTCAGCGGCTGGCTCAAATATAGGTGACCGCAAAAAAGCGCCTCCTCAAAACAGGCAGTTTTGTACGGCGAGTGTATCGAGTGCAGCGATCGCAATATCTCTCAATTTCATTCTTTCTAGGCCGACCGTTGTTCTACTTCAGCTAAGTACAGCGATAAAATATTGTAATATTAAATAAATATTGTTTTTTTTTCAACAAAAAAATTTTTTTTTTTTTCGAAAAAATGTTTACATATTTTGTTTATTTATTTATTTAAAAATCCTTGCCACGCTTGGGTTGTAGTAACAGGCGGAATCCGCACAAACCTTACGAACCCAATGGGACCGAACCTGTGTTTAGGCAGCGCGTATGCGAGCGAGTCCGGGTGCATAACCGGAAAGCGTTATGGCGACGCTGTCGGGCAGGCAGAAGTCTCAAACTTGCCTAGTTGATGCGCGGATTTACCTGGAGCAAACTCTCGCGAACAGGAGAACTCTTCGAAGCTAACCAGGGGCTGCAGTGAACTGTTGTAAAATCCAAGTGCCATCTACAGTGCAGACAATAAGTTCAATTGTACATTTAAATAGTGAACAGTAAAGGAAACCATTATTTAATATGATATATATAAATCAACGTGTTGTTAATTATCGCATCGCGATCAAATATAAATTTGTTGCGCGAACCCGCAGCTCGACTGAGTTTAGCTAAGCCGAAAGGAAAGGTTCGTTACAATGAACGGAATCAAATGCCTTACTAAAGTCAGTGTAAACAACCTCCGTTTGCATCTTGGTTTGAAATCCCTTAATAACAAAAGAAGTGAATTCCAATAGGTTAGTGGTGGTATACCTATATTTCATAAACCCGTGCTGGCATGGACAAATTATGGATCTGCAAAGATGTTGATGTTGAGAAGTTACCAATTTCTCAAAAATCTTAGGAACAGCAGATCATATAAAATCTATAACGTATTTCTCTCTAGGGTTGAAAACCTCAGGTGTTATTTCATAACTAAATTTTGTGTCCCTGTGTTCCACTTTTGATATATTACAGATTTCGGGATCTGGGAAATAATATTTTTCAACATTACTATAGTTTTTTCTATTCCTGGATGTAAAAGTTTTGTATGGTCGTTTAATATGGTTTGTTTCAATTCTGAATAAGTTTGTATATCTTTTATTTTTTTTGTGGTTCTCATAGTTTTTATCGGACAATCTCATTGTATTATTTCTAAATAAGCTTTTTAGAATACTGCGTAGTCACCTTCATGTGGGCAGTATATAATGCTGTTTTTGCACAAAGCTATTCTTTTATGATATGATTTGCTTTTTCCGTTGTCATTTCTATTTATCTTAGTTTTTTCAAAAAAGCTGATTTTCTTTATTTCTTCGGTATTTCCTTTTATAATGTATGTCGCTGCTATGCTAACTTGAGCATTCCCCATGAAATGGTGTCTTTTTCATTATTTATTTATTTATTGTCAACTAAAAGTCACTCGACACAAAAAATACAAAAGCTTAAAAAATGTAATTTAATTTAATTTAAATAATAGAATAAATATAATAAAAATATATTTAGAAATAAGAAAGATTAAAATGATTTCTGGGGGTATTTAAAAGCAAATTGGTCCAACATTTGTTGCGTGAATTGGGGAAAAACCCAATTAGACCAAACATAATTTGTAAGAGTTAGTTAGAATTAGTCCGCCACCTTTGCATGCAAAAAAGTTGTTCCCGAGATAGGGCATTTAAAATAGAGTTTTTAATTATTGAAATGGAGGACTCTGAATTGATTATATGGGATAATTTGTTATAATCATTACAGAGTACTCGAAACGGTTTATGCAAGGATTAATTAGTAGCACAGCGATTAAGGGAAAGTGGAAAGAAATTGCGAGAAGGTCTAAAGGGAACAGAAAAGTTTATTTGGCACATCAACGCTGCTGAATCGATTTCGCCTTTAATTAATTTAACTACAAACATAACTCCTAGCATAACATGACGGTTAGTTAGTGAGGGAAGGTTAATAAGCAGCAGCCTATTGGGGTATGGAGGAAGAACACCCCAGTCAAAGCGACGAAGAGTAAAAAGTAAGAAGCTCTTCTGTACAGATTCCAATCTAATTTGATGAATATGATATTGTGGAGACCACACACAAGATCCTGTGAGGAGCCATATTGCGTTGACATAAGCTATATGCGCCCCTCGCAACAATTGCCACATATGTTATGGGCAGCCCTCCCAACGATTTGCAACAGACGACATTGGATCTTGCGCCACGTCAGCAGATTTCGCTAACGACGAAAACAACTGCAACCAGGTATTCAACGACGAGAATACCTGCAGCCAGCGAGCTGCATATTATGTAATTTGATTTCCACCAAGAGCACACGTGCCTACTTCAGCGGACGCTACCGGATGGATGGAAAATGGACACCACCACTTGGCGCTGTTGAGAGCGCAAGTGTGCCATCAGCGCATTCCATATCGGACAGCGTGAGAACCAAGTGGGCCGCCACCAAGAAACCGGTGGTCGCTGCGCTAATTCTAACCAGGTGCTGCGATCACAGGAGACCAGGGGAACGCGACTCAGATTTCCACCGAGAGTACACGTGCCTATTTCAGTGGACGCTACCGGATGGATGGACAGCTGACACCATAGCGCATAGCGTGAGACCCAAGTGGGCCGCGGTCGCGAAACAGGTGGTCGCTGCTCGAATTCCGCCCAAGTGCAGCGATCACAGACGACTGCTCGAATTTCATCGATTGCAGCGAAACCAGTGGGCCGCAACCTGGAAACAGGTGACCGCTGCCTTACTCCCAACGAGTGCAGCGTCGGCGGAAAACGTGGGAATCGCCCAAAGAAGAAAGAGCAGCGTCAGCAGAAAAGAGTGAGAAACGCCCCAAAAAGACGGACCAGCGACGCGATCTGTGTGGATCGTAACAGGACGATCCACCAGCAAGGAGCTTCAAAGGAGCAGTGCAAGTCGACGAGCAGAGGCAACACGTCGACCAGTGGATCGTAACTGGACGATCCACCAGCAAGGAGCTTCGAAGGAGCAGTGCAGTCAGAGAAGGTCTGATCGCCCCTAGCTGGTACGTGGAACGCCAGATATCAAAGGGATATCCAAATGGCAGTTAAAATCGTAGCGTAGTAATAAGTGAAGCAGAATAAAACCATTAGTTAATATATAAAGGATATGTGTTTTTAATTGTCGCAGCGCAATCAAATATAAATGTGTTGCTCGAACCCATAGCTCGGCTGAGTTTTAGCCCAGCTAAAACTGAACGGACTAAAAAGGTTCGTTACAATCCATATTCCAGAATTGGACGTACATGGGAAGTTAAAAGTATCTTGGTCGTATAAGGGTCATCAAATTCCTTTGACCAACGCTTTATAAAACCAAACACTTGAAAAGCTTTGTTGACAGTCAATTTAATATGGTTGTCGAACTTTAACCTGTGATCAAGAAGTAAACCTAAATCCTTTACTTCATTCAGTCTGTCGGAGGCAGCAGCAGCCAGCAACAAATTAATTATAGAATCGATCAAATATGTAACGTAGATTGTAACGTCATTGCTTGCCCATCCCTAATCTTTGTCTTTGCCTTCTTTTGTCTTCGCCTTGCACATGCAAGTTTATCTATCTCACTCTCGATTAAGCACTCGTCGGTTGTGCATTGACAAACGAAACACGTGCATCAAATCAAATTTGTCAAACATTGTAATTCATCAAACACATAGAACAAGCAACAATACTGTAAACTATAAACCTATACATATTAATAGAAAACAAGATAAACTAAATACAAGAAATTAAAATAAATCACACAAAATGCATAACTCAATTCGCAAACAGGTGACCGCAAAAAAGCGGCTCCGCTAAACACAGTCTACCCAGTGGCACCCCATCGAGAGTGTAACTAACCACATGGGGTGTGATACGATAAAATGACATGACCTTACACTTAGAGCAGTTCAGGTTAAGCAGATTCATTTTGCACCAAGGCAAAAAGGAAAATAAGTACGCCTGCAATAAGCAATGAAAGGACATATCATTATACGCCAGGCACAACTTGACGTTATCAGCATACATTAGTATGTTAGAGTGCAAAATAACAGAAGGAAGGTCATTAAAAAATAAGTTAAAAAGCACTGGACCAAAGTGACTACCCTACTGCTATGGTTAGACAACCGACGAAATAAAATTGCTTCCCAGCATTTGTTATTATATTTTATAATTCGTGAAATATATTTTAACATTAAAGGAAGGTAGAAGACAAGCCATGGACAGAAGAAGGAAGAAAGAGGAAAAGTAATAAAGGGATCAAACAACTCGAATTATAGGGTCCTTCTCTCTTCACTCGCCCACCCTACCATGATTCTGCGGGCCTATGCAAAAAGCAGAATCCCTTAGGAAGCCTTACGCCAACTACCCTATCTCCATCAGGAGTTACAAGTCATCCACACAGTAAGAGAAATTAATTCATTTCTAATTCAAGCCATGAAAGGCATATATAATTCACATTTTTCATATTTTATAAATGGTAGATAACTTTAGATAATTAAGAATTTATAAAGACGAGAGACCGGAAGTGAAGGGTTATATCTCATGCGCATGTTTGCAGATAGATGGGCTCCAATTCAGGAATAATATTGGGAAGATAATCATTCAAAATGCCGGTTGGTAGATTACCAAAATGCCGGTTGGTAAATAACCAAAAATGCCGGTTGATCAGTGCAATTTTTCTCTGCAACTTGCCATCATCAATTCAATTGGGGCATGCCAATATATACAATTTCCTTCAAATCAAATCGATATGCAAACATCCGCATGTAATTTTAGGCTTATTATAAAAAAAAACTATTAATTTGAGTGTACTTTAATCAATTTGATCGAACTCGCCGATCGCACACGCGCATGTGTTTTTCTTATCTATGCATAACGGCAGTTTATGCATGCAGTTTATGTAGGCATGAATTGTACGTAAATTAATATTTTACACTAATCAACAAAGAACACAAAAAATAAAGGAAATTGTTCGGGTCCACTAAAACTTTATATTAACGCCGATAATGTTGGTCCAGAGAAAAGTATCCACTACAGTTGGCCATGCTTATCCGTTCCTTCTTATGAGTCCATTCTGCTCATTAGCTATAAGCACACTGATGCAATCAATGCTCGTTCACCCATCCCCAACGTCGATCGACCAACTTTGTGGTTAAGTATGCGTGGAAGAAAAAATGCGCTCGCAGTGATAGCTTTTAAGAGAGGCTCTCTTGCCCAATGCGGACTTAGCAATTAGCCCATGATATGCAGCTCCGCCGAGGAAAAGGGTAACGGCGATCTTACTGTACCGAGGCTTAAGCAAATCGCTTAATACAGCTAATATTTGCCAATAATGATCCGACCAAACTCGATATTAGGTCCAGGATATTTCCAAATTAATTAAGTTAATTAAGTCCAAATTAACCATGTACGAATTAAACCAGTACAAATTATTCCAGTAGAAATTAATCCAGTAGAAATTAATCAATTCCAAATTAATCAATTCCAAACTTATCAATTCCAAATTAATCAATTCCAAATTAATCGCCATTTAATTTCTCCTTTACAATGGTTATTAATTAAACTATTTTTCTTTCTTTACCCTTGATAAACTCGTGAATAGGCACTGCTGGATAACACGTGGACCTGTTTTATATTTTCCCTTTTTTTCACCTTTATTTGATTTCACTGCACACAACTGGTTGGTTCAAGGGCTTTGAACAGAAAGAAATCTGTCCGGGGTCCAAAGAACTTAAGACCTCATGATTTTCAGAAATGCACTTTGTCCCCGTACTTCAAGAATTTTTTGGATTCTTTGCTAATTACTTATTTTCTTTTAAAAGCTCAAACCTCTCGCTACTAGATGGCGCCAAAGGCGAAACACAATAAATCATTGCCCCTTTTTAGGCGGAAACAAATATTTTAGGGACTCGACAAGCGACTTATTACACACCCTTCCGCCAAAATCACACTTTGGTGTTGAAAACATAAACGCTTGGAGAGCAAGTGTTAATGCCAATTAGGTTATCATTGTTTAATATCCTTTGCATGATATTTGCCAATAGGGCGGCCTTGGACATACTCTAATTCGTAATAGCTATGACCGACTTTGGCTTTGATTCTAGCTTTCACGAAGGCTGGTGATAATTTTGCACTAAAACCTTTAGCATAGTTACTCAGTTGAAAGTTTCTTCCATATACTTCTTGTCCAACGCTATAAGATACCTCACGACTACGTAGATTATACGTTCTTTTTCATTCCGTAAATGCTGATGTTGTATTCCTTTTTTAGCAGCTTCTCGTATAAGGTCAAAGGAGTCTTTTCTATTAAAAGTGACGGACCGGTCTTATGTGGACCCATTGGTGATCATTTGTTGACCAAACGCAACACGGTAAGTGTTGCTATTTATAGCTGCATGAACACTAGATCTTAAGACGCAACATATTCGACTAAGATTCTCATCCCAGTTGGTTTGGCTTGGATTTATATACGCTTTAATGGTCGCAATGTTGGAGCGATTAACGCGCTCGGAAGCATTCGCTTGCGGTGCGTATACCGGAGTGTAGCAGTGTTGTTCACCATAATTATGCAAAAGTTCATTGAATTTATGGCATTTAAATTGGACACCATTGTCTGATAATACTATTTCAGGAACTCCAAAGGTATGAAATACATCTTCCTCTATAAAGCGACTGATTGCTTCGGCCGTAAATTTTTTCACTACCTATTTTACCTGATTGGCTGCGAGGATAAGGACGCAGAAAATCGACAAAAATCTATTGAAAACATCTTTGCGTATCATTGAACGGACGTAATGGTGGTCGTAACGAACGATTTGGATGCTTTGTGCATTTACAAATTTCGAATTTGTTAATGTATGACTTTACATCAATTACTAGATTTGGCCAAAAGTAATGACGAAGGATTCTTTCAAGGGTTTTGGTGATACCTCTATGAGAAGCGGCTGGACTAACATGATTTGCTTTCAAAACTTCTGGAACTAGTTCTTTTGGAACCCAGAGCTTCCAGCACACATCATCAGCAACTTGTTCGCCAGCGGAATGCTCAGCACGACGATAAATATCATTATCCATAATTTTAATGTCAGTCATCAGGGTCTGTTGCATTTGAATCTTTCTTTATAGCTCTTGATATTCATCTGAATTGAAATGTTTGTTCTTAAGATCGATGGTGTTATTGATGCTGATTGACGATAAATCCTCACTGTGAATTCGGGACAACGCATCAGGAACCACATTGTGAATGCCTTTGCGGTGGTATATTTTAAACGTAAATCCTTGTAATTTAAGAGCCCATCGAGCTAAGCGAGAGCTTAGATCCGACTGTGACATGAGTCACTGCAAAGACGCATGATCCGTGTGTATGGAAAACTCCTGTCCTTCAATGTAGGCTCTAAATTTCTTTACACAAATTATGGCGGCTAAACATTCTTTTTCCGTCACAGAATAGTTTCGCTTCGCCTGGTTCAATTTACTTGACATGAAAGCAATGGGAACATCATTTCCATTGCAATCGAGCTGCATCAATACGCCACCCACACCCGTATGACTTGCATCACAATGAATAGCGAATGGCAGGGCGAAATTGGGGCTATGTAATACAGAAGCGGTACACAGTTCATCTTTCAGGTCTTCAAACTTTACTTCTTTAAGACAAAACCTAGATTTTTCGACGTTAATAATTAGTCCTGCAAGTGATAACTGGTTTGCTAATACTTTAAGGACTGCCATGTGTTTTTCAAATGTATCGGATAGCACGAGTAAATCGTCAAGATAAATGCAAATTTCGGTTCTAAGATTTGCCAGTATAACTTTGTCCATGAGTTTGGACATAGTTTGTGGGGCGTTCTATAATTCAAAAGGCATCACGGTAAACTGATATAACGGCCTGCCTGGGACGGTAAAGTCGGTTTTTCCCTCGCCTTAGCAGTCAGTGGATTCTGCCAATATGCATCTTTTAAATCGATGCTCGTTATATATTCAGCCTTTGGAAGTCGACTCAGGTACAACACAATGACGCTGTTTAATAGGCTGTGTCTCGTTAACCTCAATATCATGCATCAAGCAGCTTGTCTTTCCTAATCCTTTTTTCGCAAATGACGGAAATAGAAGCACCGTTTCTATTAATTCCCTTCTCTGCGCATCTGAAAGGATTATCTGTGTGGGGTCTTCACCTTGAAGGCTCATCACAGACTGAGTTTCTTCTTTGTTCATAACATACAAATGCAATAGATTAAAACTACGCCAAAAATCTATGCCGAGATATAGGTTTT
>JAWNMQ010000562.1:0-97641 GCA_035043855.1 Drosophila percnosoma
ACAAAAAGCAGTTGCATGTACTTCACAACGTTCAAAAAGTTCCAAATTTTACCACCGGGTAAGTGGAATGGAAGAGCAGTTCAGCGGCTCTGCCTGCACTCCGTTTGCTGCATCTGGCATGTCAATCGATTTGTGCTTAAACCATTTGAGAATCGTAAGATAAACTTTCATCAAAGCAAATGCCCTGAAGTAGGCAACACAAATGCGTGGCGCAATAAATTTTATTTGATTGCGTTTGCGACAATTGAGAACACCGCTGTTATTATATATATTTATTCAACTTTCGCTATGTTTAGAGGAGGCACTTTTTTGTGTTCATCTATGTTCTAACTGGTTCAGAGGGTTGTGACTTATTTTAATAAAAGTAAAACACGATTACTTTACATTGTTTTCTTTCATTTGTTGATTCAATTTTTATTGTTTTGGTTACTTCAAATTAAAATTAGCGTATGCGTTTGTATTTATATTATAAGCCTTATTTGTTAGCTTAACTTTGACAATTGACGCGCGTATCTAGTTTATGCCAATGCATAACCGTGACCGTGATAAAGTTGCATGTGCAAGGCAAAGACAAAAATTAGAGATGTGTAGTGCGCTTGCCAAGTAAAGAGCATGCCTAAAACTAGGCCCCGGTTTAAATTGCCAAGCCAAGCTTTTGCGAGCTTTTGCGACGCCCCCTAGAGGGTCAATTATTACAACGTCGCAGCTTACAGGCTTGGCTGACCAAAGATTTTAATCGCAAAAGTAGTGAGAATCTGATGTTGTAATCGATCGGTTCAGACACAAAAATTTGTTCGCAATTTTTTTTATCTTTAATAAGAAAAAAAAGAAAAGACACACGTGGGTGGAGTTCGGGTTTAACCCCAGATTTTTTTGTGAACTGATCGTGGAAAATCTTGAGTATTCAAAGTCGTATTTTTTCTTAAATAAATGAAAAAGTAACCACCCTTCGCGAAAAGAAAATAAATCATATAATTTTTTTCTGTGAGAAACAATATTCATTTTCTTTGTCTGTGTGTATCGGCACGATATTAAACAGAAGAGAAACAGAAAAAAAACCTACGCAAATTTTTCTTTGAAAAAAAAAAAACGATACAATTGTTGTTTAGTGAAGAAATAAAAATTCAATTCGATTCGCCGATGGAAGCAGACTCGAGCTAATCCTAGTTAATGATCGGGAGGAGGCGTACAGTCACCGCGGGAGCAAACTAAACAGAAGAAAAAAGACCCACAAGACAACTGTTGATAGTTTATAATCTAATTTTTTTTATTATTAATTTTTTTTGTTTTTAATTTTTTTTTGAGTTAATTTTTTTTTTTAGGTTTTTTTCGTATTAAGGAAGAAGTCTACGACCCCGTAGAGTATGCCGGGGGCACACCAGCACCGCGCAATATGCCGCAGCAACCGATGCGCAGCTTAGCATTGCATGCGATCTATATGAAGTCCATGATGCATCTGGGCATCGGCAATATGACGCAGTTCAAGCTTCAAATTTCCGGGCTCCGCAATTTGCGGCATCTAGACTGTTGGATAACGCTGCACAAGCTGCGTCTCAACGAGCACTTCCCGGTGCTCGCCCAGTACTTCGAGATGAGCGAATCGAAAGTGGAGGAGACGTTTAAACGCACCCTGGCCAGGCTGGCAAGCTGCCTGCGTCCGCTCATTCGTTGGCCCGGAGTACCTCAAATATGTGCCACAGGAATACATGGACATCCTTTTGGAAGTCCGTTCGTGGATTCAGTGCGTCGAGGCGGATGTGAATAAAAGGCTGCATTTCGGTTGGATGGATGGAGAATGAGAAAAACGAGAAGAAATGTCGCCACAAGGCACCAGCAGTGCGCTCGGCAGAAAACCTGCCGAAATGAATCGGGTCGCTGGTGCTCCTCCACAGGTCGAGACACCGATATATGAGATGCAGTCGGATGCCACGACATCATCCTTGCCTACCTATGCCGGGGGCACACCAGCACCGCGCAATATGCCGCAGCAACCGATGCGCAGCTTAGCATTGCATGCGATCTATATGAAGTCCATGATGCATCTGGGCATCGGCAATATGACGCAGTTCAAGCTTCAAATTTCCGGGCTCCGCAATTTGCTGCATCTAGACTGTTGGATAACGCTGCACAAGCTGCGTCTCAACGAGCACTTCCCGGTGCTCGCCCAGTACTTCGAGATGAGCGAATAGGAAGTGGAGGAGACGTTTAAACGCACCCTGGCCAGGCTGGCAAGCTGCCTGCGTCCGCTCATTCGTTGGCCAGATGCAAAGCGTTCTTTGGAGTACCCCAAATCTGTGCCACAGGAATACAGGGACATCCTTTTGGAAGTCCGTAACATACTAAAAATACTGTAAAATACCGACTTGAACCAAAAATCTAATATAAAAAAGCCTGCAAACTGTCAAAAGTCATGTGAAAAACCTGTTCACATCAAGCTGTCATTGTTTGGGTAATTACAGAAATCTAGAAAAAAATTGTATTCCAAAAGATTCTAAAGTCTGCTTAGGAGATATATCAGAATGGCAAGAAATGGAAACGGCATGCCTCCCGGGCAGTTGTACTTGATGAAATTTTGCGAAAAACCTCAAATAGAGAAGCCTTTGACGGTGTGGTTTAAGAATCTAGAAACATTGCATTCACAATGGGGCATCACCGATGACAGGGTCAAGGCCTTGCACGTGATGACCATTTTGGAAAGGGACATACACGCTGACGATTTGCAGAGGCTCGACTTGTCGCTGGTCTTTCCCCATGTGCGACTAACCGGACATTCACCCTACACTCAACTCAAATTACAAATACTCACTAATTTTGAAGAAGTAGAATGACCAAGAATACCATTTCAAAACCAAGCACAATGTGAATAAGTCGATATTATATTCCATTAAATTTATGCCAAAGTCAATATTTTAATATTTTTCAAGTTGACCAAGGGCTTCAGTGGACTGCTGTTAACATCCAAGTATACATACAAATAAATGTTATAATATAAACTAAACCAAATAAAGCCATGTGTAATATATATAAAACTAACGTGTTGTTAATTGTCGCAAACGCAACTAATACAAATTTGTTGCACGAACCCACAAGCTCGTCTGAGTTTTAGCTGAGCTAAAACTACCCGAACAAAAAGCAGTTGCATGTACTTCACAACGTTCAAAAAGTTCAAAATTTTACCACCGGGTAAGTGGAATGGAAGAGCAGTTCAGCGGCTCTGCCTGCACTCCGTTTGCTGCATCTGGCATGTCAATCGATTTGTGCTTAAACCATTTGAGAATCGTAAGATAAACTTTCATCAAAGCAAATGCCCTGAAGTAGGCAACACAAATGCGTGGCGCAATAAATTTTATTTGATTGCGTTTGCGACAATTGAGAACACCGCTGTTATTATATATATTTATTCAACTTTCGCTATGTTTAGAGGAGGCACTTTTTTGTGTTCATCTATGTTCTAACTGGTTCAGAGGGTTGTGACTTATTTTAATAAAAGTAAAACACGATTACTTTACATTGTTTTCTTTCATTTGTTGATTCAATTTTTATTGTTTTGGTTACTTCAAATTAAAATTAGCGTATGCGTTTGTATTTATATTATAAGCCTTATTTGTTAGCTTAACTTTGACAATTGACGCGCGTATCTAGTTTATGCCAATGCATAACCGTGACCGTGATAAAGTTGCATGTGCAAGGCAAAGACAAAAATTAGAGATGTGTAGTGCGCTTGCCAAGTAAAGAGCATGCCTAAAACTAGGCCCCGGTTTAAATTGCCAAGCCAAGCTTTTGCGAGCTTTTGCGACGCCCCCTAGAGGGTCAATTATTACAACGTCGCAGCTTACAGGCTTGGCTGACCAAAGATTTTAATCGCAAAAGTAGTGAGAATCTGATGTTGTAATCGATCGGTTCAGACACAAAAATTTGTTCGCAATTTTTTTTATCTTTAATAAGAAAAAAAAGAAAAGACACACGTGGGTGGAGTTCGGGTTTAACCCCAGATTTTTTTGTGAACTGACCGTGGAAAATCTTGAGTATTCAAAGTCGTATTTTTTTCTTAAATAAATGAAAAAGTAACCACCCTTCGCGAAAAGAAAATAAATCATATAATTTTTTTCTGTGAGAAACAATATTCATTTTCTTTGTCTGTGTGTATCGGCACGATATTAAACAGAAGAGAAACAGAAAAAAAACCTACGCAAATTTTTCTTTGAAAAAAAAAAAACGATACAATTGTTGTTTAGTGAAGAAATAAAAATTCAATTCGATTCGCCGATGGAAGCAGACTCGAGCTAATCCTAGTTAATGATCGGGAGGAGGCGTACAGTCACCGCGGGAGCAAACTAAACAGAAGAAAAAAGACCCACAAGACAACTGTTGATAGTTTATAATCTAATTTTTTTTATTATTAATTTTTTTTGTTTTTAATTTTTTTTTGAGTTAATTTTTTTTTTAGGTTTTTTTCGTATTAAGGAAGAAGTCTACGACCCCGTAGAGTATGCCGGGGGCACACCAGCACCGCGCAATATGCCGCAGCAACCGATGCGCAGCTTAGCATTGCATGCGATCTATATGAAGTCCATGATGCATCTGGGCATCGGCAATATGACGCAGTTCAAGCTTCAAATTTCCGGGCTCCGCAATTTGCTGCATCTAGACTGTTGGATAACGCTGCACAAGCTGCGTCTCAACGAGCACTTCCCGGTGCTCGCCCAGTACTTCGAGATGAGCGAATCGAAAGTGGAGGAGACGTTTAAACGCACCCTGGCCAGGCTGGCAAGCTGCCTGCGTCCGCTCATTCGTTGGCCCGGAGTACCTCAAATATGTGCCACAGGAATACATGGACATCCTTTTGGAAGTCCGTTCGTGGATTCAGTGCGTCGAGGCGGATGTGAATAAAAGGCTGCATTTCGGTTGGATGGATGGAGAATGAGAAAAACGAGAAGAAATGTCGCCACAAGGCACCAGCAGTGCGCTCGGCAGAAAACCTGCCGAAATGAATCGGGTCGCTGGTGCTCCTCCACAGGTCGAGACACCGATATATGAGATGCAGTCGGATGCCACGACATCATCCTTGCCTACCTATGCCGGGGGCACACCAGCACCGCGCAATATGCCGCAGCAACCGATGCGCAGCATGACATTGCATGCGATCTATATGAAGTCCATGATGCATCTGAGCATCGGCAATATGACGCAGTTCAAGCTTCAAATTTCCGGGCTCTGCAATTTGCTGCATCTAGACTGTTGGATAACGCTGCACAAGCTGCGTCTCAACGAGCACTTCCCGGTGCTCGCACAGTACTTCGAGATGAGCGAATCGGAAGTGGAGGAGACGTTTAAACGCACCCTGGCCAGGCTGGCAAGCTGCCTGCGTCCGCTCATTCGTTGGCCAGATGCAAAGCGTTCTTTGGAGTACCCCAAATCTGTGCCACAGGAATACAGGAACATTCTTTTGGAAGTCCGTAACATACTAAAAATACTGTAAAATACCGACTTGAACCAAAAATCTAATATAAAAAAGCCTGCAAACTGTCAAAAGTCATGTGAAAAACCTGTTCACATCAAGCTGTCATTGTTTGGGTAATTACAGAAATCTAGAAAAAAAATTGTATTCCAAAAGATTCTAAAGTCTGCTTAGGAGATATATCAGAATGGCAGGAAATGGAAACGGCATGCCTCCCGGGCAGTTGTACTTGATGAAATTTTGCGAAAAACCTCAAATAGAGAAGCCTTTGACGGTGTGGTTTAAGAATCTAGAAACATTGCATTCACAATGGGGCATCACCGATGACTGGGTCAAGGCCTTGCACGTGATGACCATTTTGGAAAGGGACATACACGCTGACGATTTGCAGAGGCTCGACTTGTCGCTGGTCTTTCCCCATGTGCGACTAACCGGACATTCACCCTACACTCAACTCAAATTACAAATACTCACTAATTTTGAAGAAGTAGAATGACCAAGAATACCATTTCAAAACCAAGCAAAATGTGAATAAGTCGATATTCTATTCCATTAAATTTATGCCAAAGTGAATATTTTTATTTACGAATGTTGTTTGAAATTGCATCAATTGCAATTTGTTCGACCTGGTTCATATGTAATATTCAGTTCTTACTTGTTATTTGCTCTCCACTATAATTAAGCATGCAATTGCAGTCAATATCAAGGAATGCATCGCAATTCGACTGTAATATTGAAGGATGCCTTTGCTACTTGATTGCCACTTGATGAGCGGTGCAGTTGAGTGTTTTCGAGTTTCCTTTGTCTGTGCAGCCAACTTGCGCAACATATTTTTTTTTTGTTTAGCATATTAAGCTAACTGAAAATAAAGAAAGAGTTGTTCATTCTTAACTCAATTTTCGACTGATGATTTTTGAAGGGTATAATAGGTTTTTTTCGTATTAAGGAAGAAGTCTACGACCCCGTAGAGTATATATATATTCATCCTTTCCTACCTATGCCGGGGCACACCAGCACCGAGCAATATGCCGCAGCAACCGATGCGCTGCATAACATTGCATGCGACCTATATGAAGTCCATGATGCATCTGGGCATCGGCAATATGACGCAGTTCAAGCTTCAAATTTCCGGGCTCTGCAATTTGCTGCATCTAGACTGTTGGATAACGCTGCACAAGCTGCGTCTCAACGAGCACTTCCCGGTGCTCGCCCAGTACTTCGAGATGAGCGAATAGGAAGTGGAGGAGACGTTTAAACGCACCCTGGCCAGGCTGGCAAGCTGCCTGCGTCCGCTCATTCGTTGGCCAGATGCAAAGCGTTCTTCGGAGTACCCCAAATCTGTGCCACAGGAATACATGGACATCCTTTTGGAAGTCCGTTCGTGGATTCAGTGCGTCGAGACGGATGTGAATAAAAGGCTGCATTTCGGTTGGATGGATGGAGAATAAGAAAAACGAGAAGAAATGTCGCCACAAGGCACCAGCAGTGTGCTCGGCAGAAAACCTGCCGAAATGAATCGGGTCGCTGGTGCTCCTCCACAGGTCGAGACACCGATATATGAGATGCAGTCGGATGCCACGACATCATCCTTGCCTACCTATGCCGGGGGCACACCAGCACCGCGCAATATGCCGCAGCAACCGATGCGCAGCATGACATTGCATGCGATCTATATGAAGTCCATGATGCATCTGAGCATCGGCAATATGACGCAGTTCAAGCTTCAAATTTCCGGGCTCTGCAATTTGCTGCATCTAGACTGTTGGATAACGCTGCACAAGCTGCGTCTCAACGAGCACTTCTCGGTGCTCGCACAGTACTTCGAGATGAGCGAATCGGAAGTGGAGGAGACGTTTAAACGCACCCTGGCCAGGCTGGCAAGCTGCCTGCGTCCGCTCATTCGTTGGCCAGATGCAAAGCGTTCTTTGGAGTACCCCAAATCTGTGCCACAGGAATACAGGGACATCCTTTTGGAAGTCCGTAACATACTAAAAATACTGTAAAATACCGACTTGAACCAAAAATCTAATATAAAAAAGCCTGCAAACTGTCAAAAGTCATGTGAAAAACCTGTTCACATCAAGCTGTCATTGTTTGGGTAATTACAGAAATCTAGAAAAAAATTGTATTCCAAAAGATTCTAAAGTCTGCTTAGGAGATATATCAGAATGGCAAGAAATGGAAACGGCATGCCTCCCGGGCAGTTGTACTTGATGAAATTTTGCGAAAAACCTCAAATAGAGAAGCCTTTGACGGTGTGGTTTAAGAATCTAGAAACATTGCATTCACAATGGGGCATCACCGATGACAGGGTCACGGCCTTGCACGTGATGACCATTTTGGAAAGGGACATACACGCTGACGATTTGCAGAGGCTCGACTTGTCGCTGGTCTTTCCCCATGTGCGACTAACCGGACATTCACCCTACACTCAACTCAAATTACAAATACTCACTAATTTTGAAGAAGTAGAATGACCAAGAATACCATTTCAAAACCAAGCACAATGTGAATAAGTCGATATTATATTCCATTAAATTTATGCCAAAGTCAATATTTTAATATTTTTCAAGTTGACCAAGGGCTTCAGTGGACTGCTGTTAACATCCAAGTATACATACAAATAAATGTTATAATATAAACTAAACCAAATAAAGCCATGTGTAATATATATAAAACTAACGTGTTGTTAATTGTCGCAAACGCAACTAATACAAATTTGTTGCACGAACCCACAAGCTCGTCTGAGTTTTAGCTGAGCTAAAACTACCCGAACAAAAAGCAGTTGCATGTACTTCACAACGTTCAAAAAGTTCCAAATTTTACCACCGGGTAAGTGGAATGGAAGAGCAGTTCAGCGGCTCTGCCTGCACTCCGTTTGCTGCATCTGGCATGTCAATCGATTTGTGCTTAAACCATTTGAGAATCGTAAGATAAACTTTCATCAAAGCAAATGCCCTGAAGTAGGCAACACAAATGCGTGGCGCAATAAATTTTATTTGATTGCGTTTGCGACAATTGAGAACACCGCTGTTATTATATATATTTATTCAACTTTCGCTATGTTTAGAGGAGGCACTTTTTTGTGTTCATCTATGTTCTAACTGGTTCAGAGGGTTGTGACTTATTTTAATAAAAGTAAAACACGATTACTTTACATTGTTTTCTTTCATTTGTTGATTCAATTTTTATTGTTTTGGTTACTTCAAATTAAAATTAGCGTATGCGTTTGTATTTATATTATAAGCCTTATTTGTTAGCTTAACTTTGACAATTGACGCGCGTATCTAGTTTATGCCAATGCATAACCGTGACCGTGATAAAGTTGCATGTGCAAGGCAAAGACAAAAATTAGAGATGTGTAGTGCGCTTGCCAAGTAAAGAGCATGCCTAAAACTAGGCCCCGGTTTAAATTGCCAAGCCAAGCTTTTGCGAGCTTTTGCGACGCCCCCTAGAGGGTCAATTATTACAACGTCGCAGCTTACAGGCTTGGCTGACCAAAGATTTTAATCGCAAAAGTAGTGAGAATCTGATGTTGTAATCGATCGGTTCAGACACAAAAATTTGTTCGCAATTTTTTTTATCTTTAATAAGAAAAAAAAGAAAAGACACACGTGGGTGGAGTTCAGGTTTAACCCCAGATTTTTTTGTGAACTGACCGTGGAAAATCTTGAGTATTCAAAGTCGTATTTTTTTCTTAAATAAATGAAAAAGTAACCACCCTTCGCGAAAAGAAAATAAATCATATAATTTTTTTCTGTGAGAAACAATATTCATTTTCTTTGTCTGTGTGTATCGGCACGATATTAAACAGAAGAGAAACAGAAAAAAAACCTACGCAAATTTTTCTTTGAAAAAAAAAAAAACGATACAATTGTTGTTTAGTGAAGAAATAAAAATTCAATTCGATTCGCCGATGGAAGCAGACTCGAGCTAATCCTAGTTAATGATCGGGAGGAGGCGTACAGTCACCGCGGGAGCAAACTAAACAGAAGAAAAAAGACCCACAAGACAACTGTTGATAGTTTATAATCTAATTTTTTTTATTATTAATTTTTTTTGTTTTTAATTTTTTTTTGAGTTAATTTTTTTTTTAGGTTTTTTTCGTATTAAGGAAGAAGTCTACGACCCCGTAGAGTATGCCGGGGGCACACCAGCACCGCGCAATATGCCGCAGCAACCGATGCGCAGCTTAGCATTGCATGCGATCTATATGAAGTCCATGATGCATCTGGGCATCGGCAATATGACGCAGTTCAAGCTTCAAATTTCCGGGCTCCGCAATTTGCTGCATCTAGACTGTTGGATAACGCTGCACAAGCTGCGTCTCAACGAGCACTTCCCGGTGCTCGCCCAGTACTTCGAGATGAGCGAATCGGAAGTGGAGGAGACGTTTAAACGCACCCTGGCCAGGCTGGCAAGCTGCCTGCGTCCGCTCATTCGTTGGCCCGGAGTACCTCAAATATGTGCCACAGGAATACATGGACATCCTTTTGGAAGTCCGTTCGTGGATTCAGTGCGTCGAGGCGGATGTGAATAAAAGGCTGCATTTCGGTTGGATGGATGGAGAATGAGAAAAACGAGAAGAAATGTCGCCACAAGGCACCAGCAGTGCGCTCGGCAGAAAACCTGCCGAAATGAATCGGGTCGCTGGTGCTCCTCCACAGGTCGAGACACCGATATATGAGATGCAGTCGGATGCCACGACATCATCCTTGCCTACCTATGCCGGGGGCACACCAGCACCGCGCAATATGCCGCAGCAACCGATGCGCAGCATGACATTGCATGCGATCTATATGAAGTCCATGATGCATCTGAGCATCGGCAATATGACGCAGTTCAAGCTTCAAATTTCCGGGCTCTGCAATTTGCTGCATCTAGACTGTTGGATAACGCTGCACAAGCTGCGTCTCAACGAGCACTTCCCGGTGCTCGCACAGTACTTCGAGATGAGCGAATCGGAAGTGGAGGAGACGTTTAAACGCACCCTGGCCAGGCTGGCAAGCTGCCTGCGTCCGCTCATTCGTTGGCCAGATGCAAAGCGTTCTTTGGAGTACCCCAAATCTGTGCCACAGGAATACAGGAACATTCTTTTGGAAGTCCGTAACATACTAAAAATACTGTAAAATACCGACTTGAACCAAAAATCTAATATAAAAAAGCCTGCAAACTGTCAAAAGTCATGTGAAAAACCTGTTCACATCAAGCTGTCATTGTTTGGGTAATTACAGAAATCTAGAAAAAAAATTGTATTCCAAAAGATTCTAAAGTCTGCTTAGGAGATATATCAGAATGGCAGGAAATGGAAACGGCATGCCTCCCGGGCAGTTGTACTTGATGAAATTTTGCGAAAAACCTCAAATAGAGAAGCCTTTGACGGTGTGGTTTAAGAATCTAGAAACATTGCATTCACAATGGGGCATCACCGATGACTGGGTCAAGGCCTTGCACGTGATGACCATTTTGGAAAGGGACATACACGCTGACGATTTGCAGAGGCTCGACTTGTCGCTGGTCTTTCCCCATGTGCGACTAACCGGACATTCACCCTACACTCAACTCAAATTACAAATACTCACTAATTTTGAAGAAGTAGAATGACCAAGAATACCATTTCAAAACCAAGCAAAATGTGAATAAGTCGATATTCTATTCCATTAAATTTATGCCAAAGTGAATATTTTTATTTACGAATGTTGTTTGAAATTGCATCAATTGCAATTTGTTCGACCTGGTTCATATGTAATATTCAGTTCTTACTTGTTATTTGCTCTCCACTATAATTAAGCATGCAATTGCAGTCAATATCAAGGAATGCATCGCAATTCGACTGTAATATTGAAGGATGCCTTTGCTACTTGATTGCCACTTGATGAGCGGTGCAGTTGAGTGTTTTCGAGTTTCCTTTGTCTGTGCAGCCAACTTGCGCAACATATTTTTTTTTTGTTTAGCATATTAAGCTAACTGAAAATAAAGAAAGAGTTGTTCATTCTTAACTCAATTTTCGACTGATGATTTTTGAAGGGTATAATAGGTTTTTTTCGTATTAAGGAAGAAGTCTACGACCCCGTAGAGTATATATATATTCATCCTTTCCTACCTATGCCGGGGCACACCAGCACCGAGCAATATGCCGCAGCAACCGATGCGCTGCATAACATTGCATGCGACCTATATGAAGTCCATGATGCATCTGGGCATCGGCAATATGACGCAGTTCAAGCTTCAAATTTCCGGGCTCTGCAATTTGCTGCATCTAGACTGTTGGATAACGCTGCACAAGCTGCGTCTCAACGAGCACTTCCCGGTGCTCGCCCAGTACTTCGAGATGAGCGAATAGGAAGTGGAGGAGACGTTTAAACGCACCCTGGCCAGGCTGGCAAGCTGCCTGCGTCCGCTCATTCGTTGGCCAGATGCAAAGCGTTCTTCGGAGTACCCCAAATCTGTGCCACAGGAATACATGGACATCCTTTTGGAAGTCCGTTCGTGGATTCAGTGCGTCGAGACGGATGTGAATAAAAGGCTGCATTTCGGTTGGATGGATGGAGAATAAGAAAAACGAGAAGAAATGTCGCCACAAGGCACCAGCAGTGCGCTCGGCAGAAAACCTGCCGAAATGAATCGGGTCGCTGGTGCTCCTCCACAGGTCGAGACACCGATATATGAGATGCAGTCGGATGCCACGACATCATCCTTGCCTACCTATGCCGGGGGCACACCAGCACCGCGCAATATGCCGCAGCAACCGATGCGCAGCATGACATTGCATGCGATCTATATGAAGTCCATGATGCATCTGAGCATCGGCAATATGACGCAGTTCAAGCTTCAAATTTCCGGGCTCTGCAATTTGCTGCATCTAGACTGTTGGATAACGCTGCACAAGCTGCGTCTCAACGAGCACTTCCCGGTGCTCGCCCAGTACTTCGAGATGAGCGAATAGGAAGTGGAGGAGACGTTTAAACGCACCCTGGCCAGGCTGGCAAGCTGCCTGCGTCCGCTCATTCGTTGGCCAGATGCAAAGCGTTCTTTGGAGTACCCCAAATCTGTGCCACAGGAATACAGGGACATCCTTTTGGAAGTCCGTAACATACTAAAAATACTGTAAAATACCGACTTGAACCAAAAATCTAATATAAAAAAGCCTGCAAACTGTCAAAAGTCATGTGAAAAACCTGTTCACATCAAGCTGTCATTGTTTGGGTAATTACAGAAATCTAGAAAAAAATTGTATTCCAAAAGATTCTAAAGTCTGCTTAGGAGATATATCAGAATGGCAAGAAATGGAAACGGCATGCCTCCCGGGCAGTTGTACTTGATGAAATTTTGCGAAAAACCTCAAATAGAGAAGCCTTTGACGGTGTGGTTTAAGAATCTAGAAACATTGCATTCACAATGGGGCATCACCGATGACAGGGTCACGGCCTTGCACGTGATGACCATTTTGGAAAGGGACATACACGCTGACGATTTGCAGAGGCTCGACTTGTCGCTGGTCTTTCCCCATGTGCGACTAACCGGACATTCACCCTACACTCAACTCAAATTACAAATACTCACTAATTTTGAAGAAGTAGAATGACCAAGAATACCATTTCAAAACCAAGCACAATGTGAATAAGTCGATATTATATTCCATTAAATTTATGCCAAAGTCAATATTTTAATATTTTTCAAGTTGACCAAGGGCTTCAGTGGACTGCTGTTAACATCCAAGTATACATACAAATAAATGTTATAATATAAACTAAACCAAATAAAGCCATGTGTAATATATATAAAACTAACGTGTTGTTAATTGTCGCAAACGCAACTAATACAAATTTGTTGCACGAACCCACAAGCTCGTCTGAGTTTTAGCTGAGCTAAAACTACCCGAACAAAAAGCAGTTGCATGTACTTCACAACGTTCAAAAAGTTCCAAATTTTACCACCGGGTAAGTGGAATGGAAGAGCAGTTCAGCGGCTCTGCCTGCACTCCGTTTGCTGCATCTGGCATGTCAATCGATTTGTGCTTAAACCATTTGAGAATCGTAAGATAAACTTTCATCAAAGCAAATGCCCTGAAGTAGGCAACACAAATGCGTGGCGCAATAAATTTTATTTGATTGCGTTTGCGACAATTGAGAACACCGCTGTTATTATATATATTTATTCAACTTTCGCTATGTTTAGAGGAGGCACTTTTTTGTGTTCATCTATGTTCTAACTGGTTCAGAGGGTTGTGACTTATTTTAATAAAAGTAAAACACGATTACTTTACATTGTTTTCTTTCATTTGTTGATTCAATTTTTATTGTTTTGGTTACTTCAAATTAAAATTAGCGTATGCGTTTGTATTTATATTATAAGCCTTATTTGTTAGCTTAACTTTGACAATTGACGCGCGTATCTAGTTTATGCCAATGCATAACCGTGACCGTGATAAAGTTGCATGTGCAAGGCAAAGACAAAAATTAGAGATGTGTAGTGCGCTTGCCAAGTAAAGAGCATGCCTAAAACTAGGCCCCGGTTTAAATTGCCAAGCCAAGCTTTTGCGAGCTTTTGCGACGCCCCCTAGAGGGTCAATTATTACAACGTCGCAGCTTACAGGCTTGGCTGACCAAAGATTTTAATCGCAAAAGTAGTGAGAATCTGATGTTGTAATCGATCGGTTCAGACACAAAAATTTGTTCGCAATTTTTTTTATCTTTAATAAGAAAAAAAAGAAAAGACACACGTGGGTGGAGTTCGGGTTTAACCCCAGATTTTTTTGTGAACTGACCGTGGAAAATCTTGAGTATTCAAAGTCGTATTTTTTTCTTAAATAAATGAAAAAGTAACCACCCTTCGCGAAAAGAAAATAAATCATATAATTTTTTTCTGTGAGAAACAATATTCATTTTCTTTGTCTGTGTGTATCGGCACGATATTAAACAGAAGAGAAACAGAAAAAAAACCTACGCAAATTTTTCTTTGAAAAAAAAAAAACGATACAATTGTTGTTTAGTGAAGAAATAAAAATTCAATTCGATTCGCCGATGGAAGCAGACTCGAGCTAATCCTAGTTAATGATCGGGAGGAGGCGTACAGTCACCGCGGGAGCAAACTAAACAGAAGAAAAAAGACCCACAAGACAACTGTTGATAGTTTATAATCTAATTTTTTTTATTATTAATTTTTTTTGTTTTTAATTTTTTTTTGAGTTAATTTTTTTTTTAGGTTTTTTTCGTATTAAGGAAGAAGTCTACGACCCCGTAGAGTATGCCGGGGGCACACCAGCACCGCGCAATATGCCGCAGCAACCGATGCGCAGCTTAGCATTGCATGCGATCTATATGAAGTCCATGATGCATCTGGGCATCGGCAATATGACGCAGTTCAAGCTTCAAATTTCCGGGCTCCGCAATTTGCTGCATCTAGACTGTTGGATAACGCTGCACAAGCTGCGTCTCAACGAGCACTTCCCGGTGCTCGCCCAGTACTTCGAGATGAGCGAATCGGAAGTGGAGGAGACGTTTAAACGCACCCTGGCCAGGCTGGCAAGCTGCCTGCGTCCGCTCATTCGTTGGCCCGGAGTACCTCAAATATGTGCCACAGGAATACATGGACATCCTTTTGGAAGTCCGTTCGTGGATTCAGTGCGTCGAGGCGGATGTGAATAAAAGGCTGCATTTCGGTTGGATGGATGGAGAATGAGAAAAACGAGAAGAAATGTCGCCACAAGGCACCAGCAGTGCGCTCGGCAGAAAACCTGCCGAAATGAATCGGGTCGCTGGTGCTCCTCCACAGGTCGAGACACCGATATATGAGATGCAGTCGGATGCCACGACATCATCCTTGCCTACCTATGCCGGGGGCACACCAGCACCGCGCAATATGCCGCAGCAACCGATGCGCAGCATGACATTGCATGCGATCTATATGAAGTCCATGATGCATCTGAGCATCGGCAATATGACGCAGTTCAAGCTTCAAATTTCCGGGCTCTGCAATTTGCTGCATCTAGACTGTTGGATAACGCTGCACAAGCTGCGTCTCAACGAGCACTTCCCGGTGCTCGCACAGTACTTCGAGATGAGCGAATCGGAAGTGGAGGAGACGTTTAAACGCACCCTGGCCAGGCTGGCAAGCTGCCTGCGTCCGCTCATTCGTTGGCCAGATGCAAAGCGTTCTTTGGAGTACCCCAAATCTGTGCCACAGGAATACAGGAACATTCTTTTGGAAGTCCGTAACATACTAAAAATACTGTAAAATACCGACTTGAACCAAAAATCTAATATAAAAAAGCCTGCAAACTGTCAAAAGTCATGTGAAAAACCTGTTCACATCAAGCTGTCATTGTTTGGGTAATTACAGAAATCTAGAAAAAAAATTGTATTCCAAAAGATTCTAAAGTCTGCTTAGGAGATATATCAGAATGGCAGGAAATGGAAACGGCATGCCTCCCGGGCAGTTGTACTTGATGAAATTTTGCGAAAAACCTCAAATAGAGAAGCCTTTGACGGTGTGGTTTAAGAATCTAGAAACATTGCATTCACAATGGGGCATCACCGATGACTGGGTCAAGGCCTTGCACGTGATGACCATTTTGGAAAGGGACATACACGCTGACGATTTGCAGAGGCTCGACTTGTCGCTGGTCTTTCCCCATGTGCGACTAACCGGACATTCACCCTACACTCAACTCAAATTACAAATACTCACTAATTTTGAAGAAGTAGAATGACCAAGAATACCATTTCAAAACCAAGCAAAATGTGAATAAGTCGATATTCTATTCCATTAAATTTATGCCAAAGTGAATATTTTTATTTACGAATGTTGTTTGAAATTGCATCAATTGCAATTTGTTCGACCTGGTTCATATGTAATATTCAGTTCTTACTTGTTATTTGCTCTCCACTATAATTAAGCATGCAATTGCAGTCAATATCAAGGAATGCATCGCAATTCGACTGTAATATTGAAGGATGCCTTTGCTACTTGATTGCCACTTGATGAGCGGTGCAGTTGAGTGTTTTCGAGTTTCCTTTGTCTGTGCAGCCAACTTGCGCAACATATTTTTTTTTTGTTTAGCATATTAAGCTAACTGAAAATAAAGAAAGAGTTGTTCATTCTTAACTCAATTTTCGACTGATGATTTTTGAAGGGTATAATAGGTTTTTTTCGTATTAAGGAAGAAGTCTACGACCCCGTAGAGTATATATATATTCATCCTTTCCTACCTATGCCGGGGCACACCAGCACCGAGCAATATGCCGCAGCAACCGATGCGCTGCATAACATTGCATGCGACCTATATGAAGTCCATGATGCATCTGGGCATCGGCAATATGACGCAGTTCAAGCTTCAAATTTCCGGGCTCTGCAATTTGCTGCATCTAGACTGTTGGATAACGCTGCACAAGCTGCGTCTCAACGAGCACTTCCCGGTGCTCGCCCAGTACTTCGAGATGAGCGAATAGGAAGTGGAGGAGACGTTTAAACGCACCCTGGCCAGGCTGGCAAGCTGCCTGCGTCCGCTCATTCGTTGGCCAGATGCAAAGCGTTCTTCGGAGTACCCCAAATCTGTGCCACAGGAATACATGGACATCCTTTTGGAAGTCCGTTCGTGGATTCAGTGCGTCGAGACGGATGTGAATAAAAGGCTGCATTTCGGTTGGATGGATGGAGAATGAGAAAAACGAGAAGAAATGTCGCCACAAGGCACCAGCAGTGTGCTCGGCAGAAAACCTGCCGAAATGAATCGGGTCGCTGGTGCTCCTCCACAGGTCGAGACACCGATATATGAGATGCAGTCGGATGCCACGACATCATCCTTGCCTACCTATGCCGGGGGCACACCAGCACCGCGCAATATGCCGCAGCAACCGATGCGCAGCATGACATTGCATGCGATCTATATGAAGTCCATGATGCATCTGAGCATCGGCAATATGACGCAGTTCAAGCTTCAAATTTCCGGGCTCTGCAATTTGCTGCATCTAGACTGTTGGATAACGCTGCACAAGCTGCGTCTCAACGAGCACTTCCCGGTGCTCGCCCAGTACTTCGAGATGAGCGAATCGGAAGTGGAGGAGACGTTTAAACGCACCCTGGCCAGGCTGGCAAGCTGCCTGCGTCCGCTCATTCGTTGGCCAGATGCAAAGCGTTCTTTGGAGTACCCCAAATCTGTGCCACAGGAATACAGGGACATCCTTTTGGAAGTCCGTAACATACTAAAAATACTGTAAAATACCGACTTGAACCAAAAATCTAATATAAAAAAGCCTGCAAACTGTCAAAAGTCATGTGAAAAACCTGTTCACATCAAGCTGTCATTGTTTGGGTAATTACAGAAATCTAGAAAAAAATTGTATTCCAAAAGATTCTAAAGTCTGCTTAGGAGATATATCAGAATGGCAGGAAATGGAAACGGCATGCCTCCCGGGCAGTTGTACTTGATGAAATTTTGCGAAAAACCTCAAATAGAGAAGCCTTTGACGGTGTGGTTTAAGAATCTAGAAACATTGCATTCACAATGGGGCATCACCGATGACTGGGTCAAGGCCTTGCACGTGATGACCATTTTGGAAAGGGACATACACGCTGACGATTTGCAGAGGCTCGACTTGTCGCTGGTCTTTCCCCATGTGCGACTAACCGGACATTCACCCTACACTCAACTCAAATTACAAATACTCACTAATTTTGAAGAAGTAGAATGACCAAGAATACCATTTCAAAACCAAGCAAAATGTGAATAAGTCGATATTCTATTCCATTAAATTTATGCCAAAGTGAATATTTTTATTTACGAATGTTGTTTGAAATTGCATCAATTGCAATTTGTTCGACCTGGTTCATATGTAATATTCAGTTCTTACTTGTTATTTGCTCTCCACTATAATTAAGCATGCAATTGCAGTCAATATCAAGGAATGCATCGCAATTCGACTGTAATATTGAAGGATGCCTTTGCTACTTGATTGCCACTTGATGAGCGGTGCAGTTGAGTGTTTTCGAGTTTCCTTTGTCTGTGCAGCCAACTTGCGCAACATATTTTTTTTTTGTTTAGCATATTAAGCTAACTGAAAATAAAGAAAGAGTTGTTCATTCTTAACTCAATTTTCGACTGATGATTTTTGAAGGGTATAATAGGTTTTTTTCGTATTAAGGAAGAAGTCTACGACCCCGTAGAGTATATATATATTCATCCTTTCCTACCTATGCCGGGGCACACCAGCACCGAGCAATATGCCGCAGCAACCGATGCGCTGCATAACATTGCATGCGATCTATATGAAGTCCATGATGCATCTGGGCATCGGCAATATGACGCAGTTCAAGCTTCAAATTTCCGGGCTCTGCAATTTGCTGCATCTAGACTGTTGGATAACGCTGCACAAGCTGCGTCTCAACGAGCACTTCCCGGTGCTCGCCCAGTACTTCGAGATGAGCGAATCGGAAGTGGAGGAGACGTTTAAACGCACCCTGGCCAGGCTGGCAAGCTGCCTGCGTCCGCTCATTCGTTGGCCAGATGCAAAGCGTTCTTCGGAGTACCCCAAATCTGTGCCACAGGAATACATGGACATCCTTTTGGAAGTCCGTTCGTGGATTCAGTGCGTCGAGACGGATGTGAATAAAAGGCTGCATTTCGGTTGGATGGATGGAGAATGAGAAAAACGAGAAGAAATGTCGCCACAAGGCACCAGCAGTGCGCTCGGCAGAAAACCTGCCGAAATGAATCGGGTCGCTGGTGCTCCTCCACAGGTCGAGACACCGATATATGAGATGCAGTCGGATGCCACGACATCATCCTTGCCTACCTATGCCGGGGGCACACCAGCACCGCGCAATATGCCGCAGCAACCGATGCGCAGCATGACATTGCATGCGATCTATATGAAGTCCATGATGCATCTGAGCATCGGCAATATGACGCAGTTCAAGCTTCAAATTTCCGGGCTCTGCAATTTGCTGCATCTAGACTGTTGGATAACGCTGCACAAGCTGCGTCTCAACGAGCACTTCCCGGTGCTCGCCCAGTACTTCGAGATGAGCGAATAGGAAGTGGAGGAGACGTTTAAACGCACCCTGGCCAGGCTGGCAAGCTGCCTGCGTCCGCTCATTCGTTGGCCAGATGCAAAGCGTTCTTTGGAGTACCCCAAATCTGTGCCACAGGAATACAGGGACATCCTTTTGGAAGTCCGTAACATACTAAAAATACTGTAAAATACCGACTTGAACCAAAAATCTAATATAAAAAAGCCTGCAAACTGTCAAAAGTCATGTGAAAAACCTGTTCACATCAAGCTGTCATTGTTTGGGTAATTACAGAAATCTAGAAAAAAAATTGTATTCCAAAAGATTCTAAAGTCTGCTTAGGAGATATATCAGAATGGCAGGAAATGGAAACGGCATGCCTCCCGGGCAGTTGTACTTGATGAAATATTGCGAAAAACCTCAAATAGAGAAGCCTTTGACGGTGTGGTTTAAGAATCTAGAAACATTGCATTCACAATGGGGCATCACCGATGACTGGGTAAAGGCCTTGCACGTGATGACCATTTTGGAAAGGGACATACACGCTGACGATTTGCAGAGGCTCGACTTGTCGCTGGTCTTTCCCCATGTGCGACTAACCGGACATTCACCCTACACTCAACTCAAATTACAAATACTCACTAATTTTGAAGAAGTAGAATGACCAAGAATACCATTTCAAAACCAAGCAAAATGTGAATAAGTCGATATTCTATTCCATTAAATTTATGCCAAAGTGAATATTTTTATTTACGAATGTTGTTTGAAATTGCATCAATTGCAATTTGTTCGACCTGGTTCATATGTAATATTCAGTTCTTACTTGTTATTTGCTCTCCACTATAATTAAGCATGCAATTGCAGTCAATATCAAGGAATGCATCGCAATTCGACTGTAATATTGAAGGATGCCTTTGCTACTTGATTGCCACTTGATGAGCGGTGCAGTTGAGTGTTTTCGAGTTTCCTTTGTCTGTGCAGCCAACTTGCGCAACATATTTTTTTTTTGTTTAGCATATTAAGCTAACTGAAAATAAAGAAAGAGTTGTTCATTCTTAACTCAATTTTCGACTGATGATTTTTGAAGGGTATAATAGGTTTTTTTCGTATTAAGGAAGAAGTCTACGACCCCGTAGAGTATATATATATTCATCCTTTCCTACCTATGCCGGGGCACACCAGCACCGAGCAATATGCCGCAGCAACCGATGCGCTGCATAACATTGCATGCGATCTATATGAAGTCCATGATGCATCTGGGCATCGGCAATATGACGCAGTTCAAGCTTCAAATTTCCGGGCTCTGCAATTTGCTGCATCTAGACTGTTGGATAACGCTGCACAAGCTGCGTCTCAACGAGCACTTCCCGGTGCTCGCCCAGTACTTCGAGATGAGCGAATCGGAAGTGGAGGAGACGTTTAAACGCACCCTGGCCAGGCTGGCAAGCTGCCTGCGTCCGCTCATTCGTTGGCCAGATGCAAAGCGTTCTTCGGAGTACCCCAAATCTGTGCCACAGGAATACATGGACATCCTTTTGGAAGTCCGTTCGTGGATTCAGTGCGTCGAGACGGATGTGAATAAAAGGCTGCATTTCGGTTGGATGGATGGAGAATGAGAAAAACGAGAAGAAATGTCGCCACAAGGCACCAGCAGTGCGCTCGGCAGAAAACCTGCCGAAATGAATCGGGTCGCTGGTGCTCCTCCACAGGTCGAGACACCGATATATGAGATGCAGTCGGATGCCACGACATCATCCTTGCCTACCTATGCCGGGGGCACACCAGCACCGCGCAATATGCCGCAGCAACCGATGCGCAGCATGACATTGCATGCGATCTATATGAAGTCCATGATGCATCTGAGCATCGGCAATATGACGCAGTTCAAGCTTCAAATTTCCGGGCTCTGCAATTTGCTGCATCTAGACTGTTGGATAACGCTGCACAAGCTGCGTCTCAACGAGCACTTCCCGGTGCTCGCCCAGTACTTCGAGATGAGCGAATCGGAAGTGGAGGAGACGTTTAAACGCACCCTGGCCAGGCTGGCAAGCTGCCTGCGTCCGCTCATTCGTTGGCCAGATGCAAAGCGTTCTTTGGAGTACCCCAAATCTGTGCCACAGGAATACAGGGACATCCTTTTGGAAGTCCGTAACATACTAAAAATACTGTAAAATACCGACTTGAACCAAAAATCTAATATAAAAAAGCCTGCAAACTGTCAAAAGTCATGTGAAAAACCTGTTCACATCAAGCTGTCATTGTTTGGGTAATTACAGAAATCTAGAAAAAAAATTGTATTCCAAAAGATTCTAAAGTCTGCTTAGGAGATATATCAGAATGGCAGGAAATGGAAACGGCATGCCTCCCGGGCAGTTGTACTTGATGAAATATTGCGAAAAACCTCAAATAGAGAAGCCTTTGACGGTGTGGTTTAAGAATCTAGAAACATTGCATTCACAATGGGGCATCACCGATGACTGGGTAAAGGCCTTGCACGTGATGACCATTTTGGAAAGGGACATACACGCTGACGATTTGCAGAGGCTCGACTGTCGCTGGTCTTTCCCCATGTGCGACTAACCGGACATTCACCCTACACTCAACTCAAATTACAAATACTCACTAATTTTGAAGAAGTAGAATGACCAAGAATACCATTTCAAAACCAAGCACAATGTGAATAAGTCGATATTCTATTCCATTAAATTTATGCCAAAGTGAATATTTTTATTTACGAATGTTGTTTGAAATTGCATCAATTGCAATTTGTTCGACCTGGTTCATATGTAATATTCAGTTCTTACTTGTTATTTGCTCTCCACTATAATTAAGCATGCAATTGCAGTCAATATCAAGGAATGCATCGCAATTCGACTGTAATATTGAAGGATGCCTTTGCTACTTGATTGCCACTTGATGAGCGGTGCAGTTGAGTGTTTTCGAGTTTCCTTTGTCTGTGCAGCCAACTTGCGCAACATATTTTTTTTTGTTTAGCATATTAAGCTAACTGAAAATAAAGAAAGAGTTGTTCATTCTTAACTCAATTTTCGACTGATGATTTTTGAAGGGTATAATAGGTTTTTTTCGTATTAAGGAAGAAGTCTACGACCCCGTAGAGTATATATATATTCATCCTTTCCTACCTATGCCGGGGCACACCAGCACCGAGCAATATGCCGCAGCAACCGATGCGCTGCATAACATTGCATGCGATCTATATGAAGTCCATGATGCATCTGGGCATCGGCAATATGACGCAGTTCAAGCTTCAAATTTCCGGGCTCTGCAATTTGCTGCATCTAGACTGTTGGATAACGCTGCACAAGCTGCGTCTCAACGAGCACTTCCCGGTGCTCGCCCAGTACTTCGAGATGAGCGAATAGGAAGTGGAGGAGACGTTTAAACGCACCCTGGCCAGGCTGGCAAGCTGCCTGCGTCCGCTCATTCGTTGGCCAGATGCAAAGCGTTCTTCGGAGTACCCCAAATCTGTGCCACAGGAATACATGGACATCCTTTTGGAAGTCCGTTCGTGGATTCAGTGCGTCGAGACGGATGTGAATAAAAGGCTGCATTTCGGTTGGATGGATGGAGAATGAGAAAAACGAGAAGAAATGTCGCCACAAGGCACCAGCAGTGTGCTCGGCAGAAAACCTGCCGAAATGAATCGGGTCGCTGGTGCTCCTCCACAGGTCGAGACACCGATATATGAGATGCAGTCGGATGCCACGACATCATCCTTGCCTACCTATGCCGGGGGCACACCAGCACCGCGCAATATGCCGCAGCAACCGATGCGCAGCATGACATTGCATGCGATCTATATGAAGTCCATGATGCATCTGAGCATCGGCAATATGACGCAGTTCAAGATTCAAATTTCCGGGCTCTGCAATTTGCTGCATCTAGACTGTTGGATAACGCTGCACAAGCTGCGTCTCAACGAGCACTTCCCGGTGCTCGCCCAGTACTTCGAGATGAGCGAATCGGAAGTGGAGGAGACGTTTAAACGCACCCTGGCCAGGCTGGCAAGCTGCCTGCGTCCGCTCATTCGTTGGCCAGATGCAAAGCGTTCTTCGGAGTACCCCAAATCTGTGCCACAGGAATACAGGGACATCCTTTTGGAAGTCCGTAACATACTAAAAATACTGTAAAATACCGACTTGAACCAAAAATCTAATATAAAAAAGCCTGCAAACTGTCAAAAGTCATGTGAAAAACCTGTTCACATCAAGCTGTCATTGTTTGGGTAATTACAGAAATCTAGAAAAAAATTGTATTCCAAAAGATTCTAAAGTCTGCTTAGGAGATATATCAGAATGGCAGGAAATGGAAACGGCATGCCTCCCGGGCAGTTGTACTTGATGAAATATTGCGAAAAACCTCAAATAGAGAAGCCTTTGACGGTGTGGTTTAAGAATCTAGAAACATTGCATTCACAATGGGGCATCACCGATGACTGGGTAAAGGCCTTGCACGTGATGACCATTTTGGAAAGGGACATACACGCTGACGATTTGCAGAGGCTCGACTTGTCGCTGGTCTTTCCCCATGTGCGACTAACCGGACATTCACCCTACACTCAACTCAAATTACAAATACTCACTAATTTTGAAGAAGTAGAATGACCAAGAATACCATTTCAAAACCAAGCACAATGTGAATAAGTCGATATTCTATTCCATTAAATTTATGCCAAAGTCAATATTTTTATTTACGAATGTTGTTTGAAATTGCATCAATTGCAATTTGTTCGACCTGGTTCATATGTAATATTCAGTTCTTACTTGTTATTTGCTCTCCACTATAATTAAGCATGCAATTGCAGTCAATATCAAGGAATGCATCGCAATTCGACTGTAATATTGAAGGATGCCTTTGCTACTTGATTGCCACTTGATGAGCGGTGCAGTTGAGTGTTTTCGAGTTTCCTTTGTCTGTGCAGCCAACTTGCGCAACATATTTTTTTTTTGTTTAGCATATTAAGCTAACTGAAAATAAAGAAAGAGTTGTTCATTCTTAACTCAATTTTCGACTGATGATTTTTGAAGGGTATAATAGGTTTTTTTCGTATTAAGGAAGAAGTCTACGACCCCGTAGAGTATATATATATTCATCCTTTCCTACCTATGCCGGGGCACACCAGCACCGAGCAATATGCCGCAGCAACCGATGCGCTGCATAACATTGCATGCGATCTATATGAAGTCCATGATGCATCTGGGCATCGGCAATATGACGCAGTTCAAGCTTCAAATTTCCGGGCTCTGCAATTTGCTGCATCTAGACTGTTGGATAACGCTGCACAAGCTGCGTCTCAACGAGCACTTCCCGGTGCTCGCCCAGTACTTCGAGATGAGCGAATCGGAAGTGGAGGAGACGTTTAAACGCACCCTGGCCAGGCTGGCAAGCTGCCTGCGTCCGCTCATTCGTTGGCCAGATGCAAAGCGTTCTTCGGAGTACCCCAAATCTGTGCCACAGGAATACATGGACATCCTTTTGGAAGTCCGTTCGTGGATTCAGTGCGTCGAGACGGATGTGAATAAAAGGCTGCATTTCGGTTGGATGGATGGAGAATGAGAAAAACGAGAAGAAATGTCGCCACAAGGCACCAGCAGTGCGCTCGGCAGAAAACCTGCCGAAATGAATCGAGTCGCGCATACATCAGCTGGTGGTCCTCCACAGGTCGAGACACCGATATTGATTATTAGTTGTTTTGGTAAATTTTTGTATTGGAACAAAGAATAGCTTATTATTACTATTGACAATATTGTCACTAATGTTAAGCTTATGTTTAATAAGCTATTATTAGTTCTTGTATGTTCTCTTGTGAGTTCTTTCGTTTGTAAGAATGCTAACGGCTCTGTTTTAGTTATATTATTTTTGTTATATTTTTTTGTTATATTAGTTATATTATTTTGTGTAAAATCTGATATTACATTTGATATCTGGATATCTTCTTATTGAACAGAACAATTGGTTGCTTTGATAATGTTGTGTCCTAAAATTTCAATTTTTTCTGGTATACAATTTTGATTAAGTGTGACTTTAGGTAAGTTCCACGTTAATATTACATTCGGTTCTATGAAATTTATTTCATAGTTTTTTCTTGTTTTTGTGTATTTACATTCAACTTTGTTTGTTTCAAGATACCGTTCACTAATAGTTTCGGTTAAAATATTCTTTTCTTCACCTGGATATGGTATTATTGAATATAAAGTTTCTTGTGACGGAGTTTTCGGTATATGCGATATTATTATAATTTCATTTGCCTTGGGTTTTATCCAAGTTGATGTTTTTATATTTAACAATTTTTCTGAATCGACCTTTAATAAATGATCATGTTTTAGTAATTTTGGGTTAAAAATTCCCAATCTGGTCAGTTGCATCTTTGTGTATGTTTATTGTCTTTTTCTTTTTGAATTTAGTTTTGTAATGTATGATTTTTCTTCCTCTATTCGTTTCTGCGAAATGTTTGCGATCTAACTGTTTTACTCTTGAAAGTGCGTAGTTTTCTTTTCCTGGTATGTATTTGATTTCATAATCGAATTCGTTTAGTCTAATCTTCCACCTTTGTATATCTTTTGTTAGTGGAGGGTCCTTATATTCTTCTTCCTTATTTTCGTTATTATATTTAAATAAAAATGGAAAATTATTAAGTTTAACAAACTCATCTTCGTAATTGATCTCGCTTTTACAATCCTTAAGGAACGTTCGGCCTAAGAGGGATGTCAAAAGTGTTGGAAAAATTATGTATGTACAATTTCTGATCTGTTGGACAAAGTTTGCTAGGGGCTAATGATATGCTGGTATTTAATTTTACTTCTCCACTTATGGTTTGACAAGTAATATTCTCTTTGGAAGTAGTCAAAGAAATTTTGATTCATTATTGTTGGGTTTGTTTGCGCGGGAAAAGTATGATGCGCTTGCTTTGGCGGTTTGACAAAGAAGAACATTTATTCAATGTATGCTTACATCTAGTTGGGGTATCGATCGCAGTATCAATATCCCTGTTATTCGCATAAGTAATCCATAATGTTATATTGATATTTACAATCATATCTACTGATGACCCTGTATCTATTAAGCATCGCAATTGTTGGTTGTTCATAATTATTCTTATGAATGGGGTTCTGTTTTCATTTCCGAGGCTGTTTGATGAAATTTTACTGTCCAGTCCATTTTTGATTGGCCACTGTTACTTGGTCTTTGTCTTTTCATGGGTTGGTTAGATGGTCTGGTATTGTTACGATCTGATTGGTAATTAATCGGGTTTTGCATTCAGCCTTGATTTAATATTTGTTGATATTCATTACACAATGGTTCGTTAACCATTGGTTCATTTTGTGGATACTGATTTCTATTAAAATTTTGTTGACTCCTAAAATTCTGATTATAATTTGGGTTAAAATTTTGTTGTGTTTTTAGGTAATATTTGTGGTAATACCTTTATAGTAATATGTATTATTTAGAGGTTTTATTTTTTCAGGTATGCGGTCCCCGTATAACCCTAATTCTTGGGCTACTGCTTTCAGTTTATCAGTTGTGGATATGTCGTATCTTGCTGACTGCATATATAATCTGTCCGGTAGTCTCTTATTTATTACGTCCCTAAATGTATTATTTAATGCATTAGTATACAATGTCTTATTTTCTAGATTATTTTCTATTACTAATTTATTTAATATTACAAATGATTTGTACTCGAGTTCTTCGAGGAACTTACGAATACTTCCTCCATAATATGTGTTGTACACTCTTCTGAGGAGTTCCTCACAAGGTGTTTGAGTTTTGTAAGTGGAGACTAGTACGTTTTCCTGAAAGGACTACGACGTTTCACAATGTTTATCTGTTATCCTACCGGCTGCGCCAATTATATATTAGAGAATTGAAAATGCTCCAATTATATTTCTCTTGAGAATTAAATGCACCAACTGAATTCAATAACGGTTTCGATTAGCAAACAATTAAATTCTTTATTCAAAATTACGTCTTATTCATTTGAGGTACAAAATAAATCTAATCTATGCTTGTGGTTTGACCTATTAAGAAAGCTCGCATTTGCTTCTTCTGCGGTGTTGTAGCTGAGTCGCTGTAGCTTTGTCGCTGCGTCTTTAGTTCTTGGATTTTGTTTGCTTTTCTAAAATGCGTTGACGGAGTGTAATGTGTTTATGCTGAGACGGCGTTTAATTCTTGTGGCTGCTGGTTCTGTTTATTTACGGCGTTTAATTCTGGGATCTGCGTGATCTATCCTTCTTGTTTATTTTTGTGGCTCGCTGGTTCTGTTGGGCTGAGTGTGGACATGAGGGATCTGCGTGATCCGAATATGTCACTATATGTATATTATATAGATACATAGATGTTTATTTTTTTTCTTTTGATGTATTTTACATGTATATATTAATTATTTATTTTGATGATTTTCCTGTCTTTTGTGTGGTTCAATGAACACACACACAAAATGTTGCACCTCCAGGGGAACAGTCCGACTACCCGCGTGTAGCATCGGCTTCCACCGCCTTGAAGCTTCTAAATCCTGTGGTTTGGGGGTCTTCAATCTTAACAAAAAAAAACAAAACCATGTGTGGGCAAAAATTAGTTTTGTGAAAATCTAAATTATTCACAAAATAAATACCTTGCCGGTACAGATTTCGCTGGTTTTGATCACTTATATTACTCCAATCCAATTTCAGCCGTGGATGGCTTCACAGAATGTGGAGTTCATTTTTTTCTGCACTAGTGCCACAATATTTGAAATTTTTGAATTTCGCCGGCTTGAAACGGACGCGTCTTTTTGCTTTGGAACCTCGAACAGAAAAGGCGGAAACCAGAGCTAAGAAGCAGAAGCTTCTCGCGCGGTCCGCTGTTAACAGCTGATAACAATCGATCATTGTTGCATTCTCGTTGATCACCGCTGGCCTTGGCGCGCGTGTCCGAAGATGTAAATGCAATTTTAAATTCATTCATCATTCATTCTTTTACTTAGGATTTTATTTATTACAAGTTGTCTATTATTATTTTCTACTTGCTCATCTGTTTTTGAAACTAAAGTCTCGTAATCATAGTGATCCGGCGAGCCGGCAAAAAATAAACACGTCCGTTGTGAAGAACAAGCGAAGGCGATATATGAGTGTGAGCCAAAAAATTCTACTGAATTTGGTTGATCTTCAGCTGATTAAGAGTAATTTCGCAGATTTATTTCAGGTCGTCTGATTTACTTTCCGCTGCTATCTGTAATTTTCATTTTCAAGCTGTGCCTAGTGTGTTAATTGCACTAACTTTTCTATGTGTTGGCATTAATTTTCTCAAGTCGGATTCCACTTTTGCGAGTTCGAATTCGAGTAAGGGAAAAAGTGGGTGTGTTTTATTTATGTCACAAAATTTGTTCGATATGTTACCGAACGCCATTTCGCCATTCGAAATTACTTTATAAGTGCCGTTTTCTATGACTGCGATTCCTGTTTTTATAGGTATGCTTTTTGAATGTGAGTAATCCAGTATGGTCGCTAGACCGAGACATGTTCGTAAGAAATCTCTGTAAAATATCATGTTTTTAGATTTTTTTCATGAATTATCCTGCTACTTTGTGTTATTATTGTGCTATTTCTATTTGCTTCCACAATTTCGTTTTTATATCTTGGAGTTAGTTTTGAGCCCAGTCTTTTATCAATTTTACAATAAACAGTGTCTCCTTTTTCGTACTGTTTTATTGTTTTCTGCTTGCTGTTATGGTATTCTAAGTCATTGGCTTGTTTATTTTTTACTTTATCTCCGACTTTGTTTCGGGTTCCAAAATATATATATCTGTTGGTGTTTCATTGGCCTTTCAGACTGAGCCACAAGCTTCCTTCCCTTGGCAACGCGCTGATATGCTGGGCAGCCTTTCCAGCTTGCTGGATGTTTCTCCGCAGTTGGCACATTTCGGATCAGCATCCAATGATTTTTCGCACACCTGACTAGCATGTGCTGAACCACACTTTACGCAGCGATGCTGTTTTTGGCAGTATTTCATTGTGTGGCCAAATTCCTGGCAGCAGTGGCACTGGGGGATGTAGGTTGTAAATCTCTTTGTTATTCGCAGCCGGCTCCAACTTGTTGTTTGAATTTGCATTTCTTGCATTGTTGACTTTGTTGCTGTTGTTGCTGCTGCTTTCCGAGCGAGAGCGCAGATTATAGCAGCAGTTGTCTCCTTCTGTTGTCGTTGAAGCTCCACTATATCTTCGTACGTGTAACTGTTGACCGTAAAGCCCGTCAGTTTCAACTTATCTATCAGCGATTTGCTGGCTGTTGGCGTTATTGTTTTCCGACGCATCGAAATAATAGAAGTAGGCAAAACTGTAGTCATTTCTTCCATATCAACTGACTCGATGTCTGAGTCAGAATCTGATAGAGGATCCTCGAGTGCTTGTGGTGCTGCACGAGCACCAGCAGAAGTTGATGGCACTGCGTCCAAGTCGATGTAATCATTGATTGTCGCAATTTTTCCTTTTTTGCATTAGCACTGTTGTTGGCGTTAATATCACCAACATAATTTTTGGTGTTCTTGTTAGTGACGTTTTTGTTGTTGGCTTTGTTTGTATTGTTGTTAGCGGTGCAATTGTTGTTTGAATTTGTTGTCGAATGTGTGTCAACGTCAACCCAGCCAAAACAGCCACCACCGTCAGCACCACCACCATCAGCAAACTCTGTGCAAGACCCACCATAGACTGTCCGTAAGCTTTTTAAAACAGACTAAATTCTCCATTAATTTTGGTATTTATTGAAAACAAAAGAAAGTATAACATAATTATAGTTGTTCATATTCTTCTAATCCTAATATTATATTTGCTGCGTCTTCTGTCACTCCATTGTACCGTCTACGCATTGACTCTGCGGTGTGGGCCACTTCCGCTGCTTTCCTCTTTTTGGCGCGTCGTCTCTCTAATTCACTCTCACCCGCAGCCATTGCAAGGCTCGCCCTCGTGTCAATTTCTATAATTTGGTAAATATTAATTAATTCTTCTGTTCCTCGGCCGCGTTCCCCCGCCGTTTCTAAATTGGACGATCTTGTTGTAGCTCTTGTATCCATTTTTGTTTGCTTTTGATGTCGCTCTGATTAATGTCAATGACAATATGTCAGATGGTCAGGTGTGACCAAACTGAGTTTGTCGATTAATCGATTAATATTATTGCTATGGTCACACATGTATCGTGTTTAGCTTTATGTATTGTTTAATGAATGATTAAACCGAGCTGACGTTTAGAATCCAATGGGATATTAATAATGTACAATATTTTGTTGCCATTTGTGGCAATTTTAATTTTTGCGAACTCTAATAGTTCTTCTGGGTTTGTAAAAAATGTATTATTTTCTAACAACTGCTATTTTTTCTAATTCTATTTCTGACAAAATTATAGAATTTAGAGATTATTTAGTTCTTCTTTAAACATTTGTATCTTAAATTTTAGTAGTGTTGCATTCTCATCTTCGATATTTTTGTTGTTACTAGTCTCTTTTAATATTTTATTTGTTCTTATGGTTAGTTCGTTCATTCTATTGCTTAGTATTTTATTTATTACAAGCTGTCTATTGCTATTTTCCACTTGCTCGTCTGTTTTTGAAACTAGAGTCTCATAATCGTCGCGGTCGGGCGAGCCGGCCAACCATTTCCAAGCTGTCCCCAAAGCGTTTATTGCTCTGGCTTTTCTCTGAGCTGGTTTCAATCCTCTCAGGTCGGATTTTATTTTTGCAAGTTCAAATTCGAGTAAGGGGAAGAGTGGGTGTGTATTTTTGACATCGTTTATTATGTTCGATAGGTTACCGAACGCCATTTCGTATTCTTCGAAATTGAATACATGAATTATTTTATAAGTGCCATTTTCTATTGCTGCGATTCCTGTTTTTATTGGTATTATCTTTGAGTGAGAGTAGTCCAGTATACCATACTGGAAGAAAAATCTGTAAAATATCATGTTTTTAAATTATTTTTGTGAAGTATCCTGCCACCTTGTGTTTTTATTGTGGTATTTCTATTTTCTTCTATTTCATTTTTATATTTTGGGGTTAATTTTGAACCTAGTCTTTTATCGATTCTGCAGTAAAATATGTCTCCTTTTTCGTAATGTTTAATTTTTTTCTTCTTGCTGCTATGATATTTTAAGTCCTTTGCCTGTTTATGTTTCACCTTATTTCTGACTTTGTTTCTATTTTCCTCATTTCCTCAAGTTCTTGGGGATTGCTAGTGTCTCGGGTTCCGAAAAATATGTCTATTGGTTTTTCATTCACGGTGGAATGTATGGATTGGTTGTATAGCTGAACAGATTTGAATATTAGGTCCTCGAAGATCGATATCCAAATAGTATTATCAGCTTTGTGTCTGATGCCTTTCGTGGCGGCTGCGATGATCTGCAACTGATTGAGGCGAGCAAATTGAAAAACATAATACACAAATATCTAACGCTGGTAGCGGAACCAGGCAGGGCAGTCAAACGCTCGGCCAATGAGATGGACGAAGATGAAGATGCTGAGCCGAAACGGCCGCTGCAGATAATGCCCACCAATGATCCCATCAGTCGCACAAAGCTGCTGGAAGCAATCGATAAGCTTCGTGAATTTAAGATACTCGATCATTCTGCGTTGCAGCAAACGTGGCTTATGGAGCACCTCAACGAAATGCTGATTGTCGCGGCGGCCCTCTGCAATTTGAGCAAGCTGTAATTTTCTTCACTTTGGCAAAAAAATGTAGATTCAAAATAATTTTGATTCTATATACAAATAAAAACAATATGTAATTAATTGTGCATAATTACACACACTTCCAAAAATCCAGAACAGAAGTTGTATTGAATATATTTTTATTTGGTTTCTTGCAACTAAATTTGGTTGAATGTAGTTTCGGTTAGAACCTGTGTCAGTGAAGTGCCGTTCCTCGTTAAGCACTGAAAATAGGGCAAAGACATTTAATCTAAAAAATGAATGTCTGAGGCGTCAACTATTGTGGGTTGGTATTCGCAACCGAGCAATAAGTACACTCTCACCACGCCGGGGAGTCCGATCTTTTCTATAGATAGAATCTAGAATGTCGGTCCTTTGTGTTTACATTTTGATATATATTTTTTTTTTTGTTTGATGCAAATAACATGTTTATTTACTTTTAAGTATTAGTTCAAGTATATGAATGTATATGCACTATACACTATATACAATACGTAGTCTAAATTAACGTAGATCTCACTCTCCAATCCCATGAATGGTCGCAGTTCAGTAGATAATGACTCCAGTATTGTTTTTTGCAACGACAGTTGAAGTGCATCCAGGACAGTCCATTTCCATGGGCTTCAATATTCATTACAACGACTTTACATACAAAGCCATTGTCAGCCTCGAAATATTCATAAAAAGGATTAACAATTTTCGTCTGAGCACAATACTCCTGGAGTGCCGAAACAGGCAATTTGTTTTCCATATCCGTGCGACGTCGTCAAATTTGATTGTTACAGAATATTGACAGAGCAAAGCTTTATTCCAATTTCTTTGACTCAATTTTACTTGCTTAAAAGAACACCAGTCTTAGTCGTTTAGAGCCATATCTGCAAATCTAGTCAGCATTTGCAATTTGAGCTCGTCGTAGTGTGAATGTTCGTAAGGTCGCGGATAGGGAAATACCAGCGAGAAGTCGACCATCGCCAATTTGTCATCGCTTATGTCGTGTTCCAAAATGGTCATCACATGCAAGGCCTTAGCCCCGTGATCGGTGATGCCCCATTGTGAATGCAATGTCTCCAGATTCGCAAACCACACCGTCAAAGGCCGCTCTATCCGAGGTTTTTCACAGAATTTCATCAAACACAACTGCACGGGAGACAAGACGTTTCCACTGCCAGCCATTCTGAAATATAAAGAACTATTTTTGGTATGTTGGGATGGTCCGAATCGTCTCCCGGTTTTCGTGGATTCCACTCCTTTGTATTTATATTTGTATTTGTAGATGAATAATGTTGACTTGATTCTGCATTTATTTGACAACTGCTAATTGACAGCTTAACTGTTGTAATTTTCTTACTGGTCAGTTTTACAGCGTTAATAAATAAGAAGACGAGACTCTGCAGTTTATGTTGGATATTGTTGAAATTGTCTTCTATGTATTTATTTCGCGCCAACTGCGTCTTTACATTGCGAAGGATTTACAGCAACTAACTTATTGAATACATAAAGCTACACACGATACATGTGTGACCATAGCTATAATATTAATCGACGTAGCGATATTTATCGTTGCCGTTAAAATTCAAACGTATTTCAACACTCTCTCTCAACGATAACATACTTAACTACATGCTACAAGATTAATAACAATTCATTTCATTAATACATTTCACATGTTTGTTCCTTTGCAAATTCTTGGTTAGTACATCAGACATCATATCGCTTGTACACACATATTAAATATCTATCTCATTGTTAGCATACAATTCTCGAACATGATGGTACTTAATATCTATATGTTTACTACGATTATGCAATGTTGGATTCTTAGCTAGACATTGTGCGCTTTGATTGTCGCAATATAATAAGACAGATTTAGTTTCTTTAAAACCCATCTCATGTAACAGTTTTTTGAGATACACCGCCTCTCTAGCTGCAGTTGATAATGTAATGTACTCGGCTTCAGTACTGCTCAAATATAACATCTCTGCTTTCAATCACCTTTTCGGTTTCTGGACAATACAACTTATACGCTTTTGCTGTTAACGAATAACCTATCATTATGTACTCGCTACCCTTTGGCCTGAACTTCTTTTTGTTCCACTTATTGAGTGCAATCACCTTTGCGCCAGTTTTGCGTTCAGAAACAGCATCCTTCAGCTGCGCCTTGTATGCCTCTTCGGCATCGTTACGAGCCCTATGCGACTTTTCGAGCACGGCCCGCACCTCGGCAAGCTCTGCCTCTGCGATCTGGCGCGCCTTTATGGCCAGCGTGCGTGCAGAAACAGCATACTTCAGCTGCTTCTTGTATTTGCCCAAATCGCAACGCATCTTTTGTTTCAATGCCTCTTCGGAATCGCGATCCACACGATTGCGATCCTCCACGGATCTAAGTTTGCATTCCAGTCCAAACTTTTCGCGCAGCAACCCTGTGCATTTCTTGTGCTCGGTTTCCAGCTGACATTCGAGCGCCTTGATCTTCTTAATTGATTTCAAACCGTGCACGATCTCATCACTTGTCATTTTCTTAAAACTTGCCACATTTAGGTGACCTAGACGATTATGCCTCTTCCATACTTCACTGCAGCTTGCATTTGAGTACATACACTTTTTCATTTTTGCATCGATCATAAATAAGCCATCACACTTAGTAGCCTGCAGTATTGTCACATTTTCATTGTCTTTTATTATGGCCCTCTCTCTCTCAAACAACACTTTGTTCCCTTTTTCCACGGCTTTTAATACAGACAGAAAATTTGTTTGCAATTCTCTAACGTACAAAACGTCTTTTAATTCAATGCAAAAATTTCCAGAATTGACACACACAGTGCCAATGCCGTCTGCTCTTATGAAATTATCTCCGGCTAGAAGAATTTTTTCCTTGTGCTCTTTGAAGTCGACAAACCACGATTTATCACAACACATGTGAGCTGTGGCGCCACTGTCCAGACACCACATCGATTTTGTCACTTTCCTGTTACTGTGCACATTTCTGAGTATAGCAAACGATCGTCGTGCGTCGTTGCTTTTTTCTTTTCCTTTGTCATTTTTTCTTTCTTTACACTGCGCAATAAAATGACCCTCACGTCCGCATCTATAACACTTTTTGTTATGCTTAGTGCCGTTATTTTCTTGCACATTTTTGCTTCCACTGATGTTCTTTGCGCGCGAAACGAACGCTTGCTGTACACTGTTGTCGTCTTCTGCGTTGCTTATTCTTTGTCTCTCAGTTTCTTCAATAACCTTGATTTTAAGGTCAGACAATGATAGCAACTGCTCTCTTGTTTCGATCGCGACGACAAAACTTTCAAAACTTTCAACACAATTGACAAAACGTCTTCAGAAACTTGCAAATCGACTATCTTTATCTTGTCCACTATATTGGAAAATTCATGTAAGAAGTCTTGCACCGTCAAAAAATCTGTTGACGTTAACCGAAGTAATTTTCGAAACAACGTCATATTCTTGGCAGGTCCACGTGGCTGATAGACACCGGAGAGTGTATCCCATGCTTCTTTTGCCGAAACGCAATCCTTTATAAAAATTAGCTGTGACGGTTCTACGCCCAGCAATATACTTGTTAATGCCTTTTCGTCGCATTTTTCAAACTCAGCTTTTTCCGCCGGAGTTGCATTTTCTGTTTTTATAATCCTTCCACAAACAATTGGCCATTGGTCAAGTTGCACCAGCACACATTTCATATGTATTGACCACGCCGCATAGTTTTCGCCATTCAACTTATTAATGGCATATAATCCTGATCCACTCATGTTTATTATAGCACTAAGCAATTAATTATCGCACACAGCAAATAAAAATAATAAACACTACTCATCGAGCCCTGGGCCCATAACCTGTTGAAATTGTCTTCTATGTATTTATTTCGCGCCAACTGCGTCTTTACATTGCGAAGGATTTACAGCAACTAACTTATTGAATACATAAAGCTACACACGATACATGTGTGACCATAGCTATAATATTAATCGACGTAGCGATATTTATCGTTGCCGTTAAAATTCAAACGTATTTCAACAGATATTTATTGGAACAACGATTTTGCTTGCAAATTTTCAATATGTTTATTAAATCTATGATATTCATACCTTAAATCTATGTCAAATTTCTAATCTGTTCATAGGGCTTATTGTTGTATTAGCTCTTCTTGCAGGTGTTTTGCCGGCAATCTTGCCGGCGTCGGTCTTTGGTTTCATTTTTGGCTGGTTTTTTTTTATTGTTTTTTTTTTGTTATTTCTTGTAATAATTTTTACGATGTTTGGTGTACATGTTAAACAGTTTTAGTAGTAGAATAATATTAAATTGATACGCAAACAGTAATTATTATTAGGAGAGCATTATTATTTGTTGTATTGGAAGTCTCAGTAACTTTATTAATATTGACATTTGCCTCATAATCTTTAATTTGACGTTGTTCACCACCCATTTTGAAATTAATTTTATTTATTGTTTTGAGGGGGTCATTAGTAAAATAAGCGAACAAAGGAAATTTCAAGAAACTAGCACATTAGCAGCACAATTAACATTTTGTATTTTATTGTCTTCTGCTCCTGGCAGGATTTAAATAGAGTGTCCCAATGCTTGGGTCACTAAAGTGTCTCTCGTTCAAAGACAGCGGTATGCTTATACAAGCTTCTGAGTGCGTATGCCACACAATATTAACTTGCAAGCTACTCTTCTGACAGGCTGCATCGGCCAAGAATTAAATTAAACTGATTAGCAATAAGCTGAGTTAAGAAGTTTTGGAATAAGCTAAACCATAAGCAGAGTAAGCATAGTTAAGGCATGAGTTAAAGAGTAAAGCGGGAAAGATCGTTTTTTGCTCTGCTTTACTAAGAGTATATTTCCATAATGTAACTATATAAATTAAAATGAATTAGAACTTAGAATTTTTATCAAGTATTGCACAAATACAATAATTTGAATTTGATTTATTTGATGAACCAAATTCAGATAAAGCATATATTTATATACATATATTTTTTCATATTACAAAAGCCACACCCAAATCAACGTTTGCAACGTTTGATTTATAGTTTGTCATAACTTAATTTCGACTCCAAAGAAAAACGAAAGGACAAATATACTTATGCTAAGCGCCATTATTTGTAAATCTTATTTAATTATCTAATTAATAAACAAACGACTCCAAAATCCAACGGCTGGTGTTATTCACATATTTTTTCCCAATAGCAAGCTAATTAAATCACAAATCGGCGAATACACTTTGGAGTTAACAGAGTCTGTAAAAGATGTTGTCGATAAATCGCATTCTACACCGGAGTTAACAGAGTCAGTCTCAAAAAATGCAACGCACCGTTAATAGTAACGATCTAGCAGGGGAATATACAGACTTGGACCAGCTGCAAATCTGAATATCGAGAAGGAAGAGGAACAACATCTACTTCAGCAGCAACTGGCCAGATGATCAGTTTTTTTGGCATAAATCGTAAAACTTACAGACACATTTGTTACTTGACACATTTGATGGTAAGCAAATGTAAAATAATATACAGATATCACTAAAGCTATAGCCTTAAAACTCGGAGCATATCATTTAAGATAATATGTCCGCTAGGAGGCTAGGAAATCGATAATCGCTCATCAATCAAGCGACATATCTTCCAGAAGGCTACAGTCATTAAATATGGTAGGTAGGTTGTAGGCGATAAATGTTTGTATCTTCCTCAATTTTTAAACTGGACTTACCGAGTTCTTAGGTTTTTGATCCGATGTACTTGGTGTAATTAGATAAATCCATTTATATCATGTAATGTGAAAGCTGGAGTTACCAAATGCTAGGCACGTCCTCCAACATTTTTTCGTTCCCAAATTTCCCAAAAATTGACAAGCTAAAGTTCCAAAAGTTAGAAAGCTAACTATCTTGGAAACTCCTCCAACATTATTTTCGAGGATAAGTTTTAAAGAACGTACACCAAAGATTAGAATTTCTTGGCTACATCCAACCTGTTCTTTGCCTTGTGTTATAAGAGTTGTAATAAGTCGCTTGTCAAGTCCCTAATACATTTGTTTCCGCCTAAAAAGGGGCAATGATTTGTTGTTTTTCGCCTTTAGCTCCATCTAGGAGCGAGAGGTTTGGGCTTTTAAAAGAAAAAAAAAGAGATTAGCAAAGAAACCAAAAAATTGTTGAAAAACGGGGACAAAGTGACTTTCAGAAAATCGTGAGGGCTTAAGTTCTTTGGACCCCGGACCGATTTCTTTCTGTTAGCCCTTGAACAAACCAGTTGTGTGCAGTGAAAACAAATTAAGGTGAAAAAAAGGGAAAATATAAAACAGTTCCACGTGTTATCCAGCAGTGCCTATTCAAGAGTTTATCAAGGGTAATGAAAAAAAATAGTTTAATTAATAACCATTGCAATGGAGAAATAAATGTTTTTCCTTAGAATGGGTTATTAATTTGTACTGGATTAGTTGGTACTGTATTAATTTGTACTGGTTTAATTTCTACTGAATTATTTTGTACTGAATTAATTTGTACTTCATTAATTTAGACTTTGTTAACTTAAGTAATTTGGAATTATTCTGGACTTAATATCGAGTTTGGTCGGATCGTTATCAGCAAATCTTAGCTGTATTAAGCAATGGGCTTAAACCTCGGTACAGTAAAAACGCCTTTGCTTCACCCTTTTCCCCGGCGGAGCTGTCTATAGGCTGATTGATAAGTTCGCATTGCGCAAGAGAGCCTCTCTTAAAAGCAATCACGGCGAGCGCATTTTTATTTTCACTCATACTTAACCACAAAGTTGGTCGATCGACGTTGGGTGGGTGGAAGAGCATTGAGTGCATCAGTGTGCTTATAGCTAATGTGGAGAATGGACTTATAAGAAGGGACGGATAAGCATGGGCAACTGTAGTGGATATTTTTCTCCGGACCAACATTATCATCCCTAACTGCTACACAACTTTCGGGATTCATAATTGTGGCGAATATTTTTTTTGGACCAACATTATCGGCGTTAATATAAAGTTTTGTGGGACCCAAACAATTTCCTTTTTGTGTTCTTTGTTGAAAAGTGGAAAATATTCATTTACGTGCAAAAAAAAAAACTGCCGTTATGAGCTGTTTAATTTCACCGTTATACATAGATAAGAAAAACACATGCGCGTGTGCCGGTCGACGTGATCGGGAAAATTGATTAAAATAAATTACACTTAAATTACAGTTAGTCAAATACAAGATAAAAAGGAAATTGAGTCGGTGCCGTGTACTTAGAAAGTAATTTACTGTATAACTAATACTAATAAATAATTTTTGTTTAGAAGTGCATGCTGAATTTAAACACACAAAGATTTGTCGCAGTGCATGGTATATGCTGTGAGCGAGCTTTCTCGCGTGGTGAGGAATAGTTACTCTCTTTAATGATTACACCGTGGAACGATGTATGTAAGTTACTCTCTTTTAGTAAGAGGAGTGTTCACAACGAACCGAGTCGACTTGTAAGATCGAACTGGACTGCTCTGATGAGCAGGTTCTTTATTTATACAAAAATGCTTAGTCTAAATATAGGTAAAATGCATTGGATCGGGGCCTGTCGATGAAGGCAGCTGGATCGCGGCGATCGTCGCGCCTCGAGCTGCCGGCAACCCGTCGCCAGCAATAACGGTAGTTGTACATTCCACTTTAGTAGCAAGTACTGCGATGAGTAAGGCTGGCCTGCATGTGTCATATATCTAAATAAATATAGGGTGTTCATTTTTGAACAAGGAGCTTTAAAACAAAATGAACATAGTATAATGTGAGTAGAAAAAAAAATGCTTTAAGTCTCTCTTTAAACCTGAGCAATTATTCACTGGGCTATCAAAATATCAGCCACTCTGCTCCGCAAACAAATAGGTTCGCGTTGTGTATTTTTGTTTGTTTTTGTTTTGCATGATAGTAAGATGAAATACTTAGTTATACCAGTGATCAATTATATATAAATATCTTAGGATCGTTTCATATTCAACGGTAATTATAATAATTCTTGGCCTAAGTATAGTAACCCGGCTTTATACTTGGAAAGTGAGCAAATAAGTTTTTTCGTGTTAAGTTTTATTAATAGTTTTTTTATTATAAGCCTAAAATTACATGCGGATGTTTGCATATCGATTTGATTTGGAAGGAAATTGTATATATTGGCATGCCCCAGTTGAACTGATGATGCGTGTCACTACTGCTTGACAAGTTGCAGAGAATTGCACTGATCAACCGGCATTTTTGTGAAGTACCAACCGGCATTTTTGTGAATTATCAACCGGCATTTTTGTTAGTTACCAAGTGGCTTCCAGAGTGCCATTCCTGATCATCAGGTTGGCTTTAGGCACCACCATGGTACACCAGAGCAAGTTCATCGAGTAGTTCAGCATGTCCTCGAGGCCTTGGAAAACAAGCAGTACAGCTCTGCTGTCTTCCTAGATATCCAGCAAGCGTTTGATCGCGTATGGAATGATGGCCTGCCTTTTAAGCTTAAGTCCCTACAACCTTCGACGCAATATTTACTGCTCAGGTCCGCCGCATCGGAGCGGGTGTACCGCAGGGTAATGTCCTTGGACCTGCCCCGTACACTTTGTACACCGCGGACTTGCCGATTTCGGTAGCCAGAAACACGCTGCTTGCCACATACGCAGATGACACTGTGTTCCTTGCTAACTCCTCCACTGCTTGGAGAGCAGCAGCGGTTACGCAAAGATTCTTGGATGATTTTAGTGCCTGGGACAACCGGTGGAACATCTGTGTCAATGAGAACAAGTCTCAGCACTGTACGTTTGCGCTCAGGAGTGGTAACTGTCCACCCGTCCGACTCAACAACACGATCATACCTCAGGGGAACCATGTTCGCTACCTGGGTATGTATCTGGACAGGAAACTTACCTGGCGCAAACACATACAGATCACGGCAGCAGCGTGTAGATCCAAAAGGGCGAAACTCAACTGGTTGCTAAAGCCATCCAGCAAACTCTGCATGAGCAACAAGCTGCTGGTGTATAGGAGCATCATCGTGCCCTCATGGATATATGGGATTCCATTTTGGGGCACAGGAGCAAAATCTTGGGTTAATCAAATTCAAGTCTTGCAGAACAAGGTGCTAAGAGATATCTCTGGTGTTCCATCTTATGTGCGCAATATGACGCTGCTCAACGACTTCTGTGTACCGACAGTCTTTAGCCAAATAAACCGACATACAAGTCGTTACAATGACCGGTTACATAACCACGTTAACCCATTGGCTTCGTCACTAGGGTTAAATACAACCCGCAGACGCCTAAAGCGCCTCCACACCAGTGACCTCTGGACAGCTGGACGCTAATTGTAACGTTAATGTGCAACAATGTTATATTTGATCTTATAATAGATGTTATGTGATATTGTAATATGTTAAATCCAGTTATATGTTTACGTTATTTAATTTTATAAATTCCCTGTTATTATTTATACTTTGTACAAAACAATATTTTATAACTTTTCATTTGGTTGATTAATATTAAATTAAATTGATACATAAAAAAAAAGAAAAAAGTTACCAACCGGCATTTTTGTGAATTATTAACCGGCATTTTTATTAATTATATTTCCAATATTGTTCCTGAATCGGAACCAAAGTTATTTACCAATTTACCTGCAAACATCTTGTGTCCTTACATTTATAAATACCTAATTATATGAAGTTATCAACCGTTTGTAAAATATGAAGATTATGAATTATATAAGCCTGTCGTGGATTGATTTAGAAATGCATTGGTTTCATTTATTGTGTGGATGACCTGTAACTCCTGATGGAGATAGGATAGCTAGCATAGGGCTGCCTAAGGGATTCTGCTTTTAGGTAGGTCCGCAGAATCATGGTAGGGTGGGCGAGTGCGCCAACATAGTAGCACCACAAAAAGGATGACCCTATAACTCGAAATTTTTAATTTCTCCATTACTTTTTATCTTACTTCCTTCTCCTGTCCATGGCTTGTCTTCTACCTTCCTTTAATGTAAAAATATAGTACGTGAATTATAAAATATAGTTAACTAATGCGAGGAAGCAATTTTTATTTGTCGGTTGTCCAACAATAACCCACTCCAATTGCCGTCGAGCTTTAGCCAAAGCAAGCGCGTACCCCGCACGGTTTAATAGCCCATCAGCTTCACGTTGTTCATTACAGAGTTTTGTACATTCGGTTATGCCCGACTGCAATAATAGGTATTTCAAAGAATTTCTTAGTTTAACTTCACTATTGATAAGATAAAAAAATCACTATTGATAAGTTAAGTCAAGATAGGCACTCCAAAAAAAGGTACAACAATCGTATTAATCCACAGTCTTTAATAACTCATTGGAGAGTTAAAACAATGTTTCGAGCTGCGATAAAATATATTTTTAAAGGCTTGGTGCTGGGTAAGAGAAAGGTTCAATTGAATTGGTTAAATTTTGCACCTTAAGCATAATTTACAGATCGAAAAGTTATTGATAATGTGAAACTTCATTTAAAAAAATGGTAGCGAAATATTTCGCTCCGGAAATAAGCGGAAAGTGCATCAAGGTGAAAATCGCAAATTATGAATGAGAAATGATTCGAATCTTCAAGAAGAAAGTGTACTTATAAATGCAGTATAGGCGGAAAAATAAATTCATTACATAATTGTGAAATAAAAAACAGTTTTCAATTAATCAATTTTATAAACATATTTGTCCACAGTTTTTAAAGGCTTACTGAGCTATAAAATTGTATTTCGAAACACGAAATATAGTCTTATTGGAGGCCTGGTGGTCCTACTTGCATGCTGGATGTATTTTTATGATAATACTGATACTTGGGTCCGATTCGACAAGTCGAAGATGTTCCCCGAATACACTGTAAGCGGCGGCTCCGATTTGGAAGGTTACAATAACTTCGTGGGACGCGTTCATCATGAGGGCTCTTTCGTGCCAGCACGTGTCAGAGCGGTCACTGGCTATACTACTTATTGCACCAAAGAAGCGGCTTTTGCAGCGACCAACTTCCAGCTGCTTGTTGATCCTAACAACAAATATCACTGGGTGCGCAGTTTCGATGGATTTGTGGGAGCCAATTCAGTCTCTGTTGAAACAAGACCTGGACAACAAGAAAAGGCTTACGTCTGCCGAGCCGAGATTGATGGTGGAATGTTAATTGGCACACTGTATTTATCGGAAAAGAAATGCATTATCATTTATGAGAATCTTCCCCCGAGAGTAATCGATACATTCGAGGTGCTGGTTCGAAAACATGGTATATTGTGGTCAACATTGTTGAAAGTTATAGGGCTCCTAAGCGGGCTAATAGCATTTCTTATAGCATTTCTTATAAGTGCACTTTGTTTTATAATTCTGATTGTTATCCTCATCATTATTATACTTGCAATTTTTTATTTTGAGTCAAGAAAGAAAAAATCCAGACCGGATAGCGTCGAAAATTTCTAAGCCAATCCCGATGAAGGAGGAGGATTTCAAAGTCCCCCGAGAGTCATCGATGCATTCTTTATTGAGGCCGAACCTACGGATACCGTCGAAAACTATGAAGCCACGATTGAAGAAAGAGAAGGAATTCAAAGTACGCAGAATACGATGCAAGTTGATGCAAGCATCGCGGATATGACCGTCAGTATTGAGGCCGAACCTACGGATACCGTCGAAAATTTCAAAGCCAAACCCCATACGGATACGGATGCGGATACGGATACGATGCAAGTCTTCTGTGAAAGCATCGCGGGTAAGGCCTTCATTATCAAAAAAAGTGAAAGAATTCAAAGTACGGATACGGATACGGATACGATGCAAGTCTTCTTAACCTATTTTCGCCAATAAAAATTCCAGTTAAAGGAAAGTAACTAAAAAACTAATCCTAACGTTTAAGGTGGTTTTTCAGTTTTGAATTTCATGTTTAACATTTTTTCTTAATATTAGCAGTTGAAATTTTTGTTTGTTTTATTTTGTTGTATATATATGTATGTATTATTTTCGTTTGGTTTGTGGAGAGTAATATGTTAAATAGAGTAATATGCTTAAAAAATAATATTTGAATATTTATTTCTTAAAGGCGGTTACATTTTATTCATTTATTTAATTTATTTTTGTTCAAATTAAATTGTTCTAGTTATTATTTTATTGGCTTACAGTGGCGGACACCTTATTTGGCCAAGTGTCAAAGAAGCAAAGTAATTGCCTGCCATAAGCTAACCATTCATTGTTTTTCAGAAATTCCAAAGACAGATGATAGGTATATATATTAACCACCAAAATTAATATATGACCCCAATACACTGGGGTTTCCCCACCTGCTAGGTAGAGTTATGTAAAAAAGTACCCTATTTTGAGGGGACAGCTTATTTGGCCAGGTATAAATAAAATAATATATTTGCATTATAAAAACTTAAATAAGGATGTTAATACTTAGTATGATATCCATTAGCCTTAACAACTTCCCTTAACCTATTATTCATGGAAGATACCACCTTCCTGGTAGCTTCTGCTCCACTCATCCCGCAGAGCATTTTTGAGGTCTTCTTTGCTGGATATGCAGTGCTTCCGGAATGTTATTTTCCAGCAGAGCCCACAAATTCTCAAAAACATTTAAATCTTGAGACTGGGCCAGTGGAATTATCATGTGGGGGCAGTTCCTGATGAGCCAGGACTGTACTATCTTGGCCTTATGCTTGGGATCGTGGTCCTGGTTGAACCGGAAAGTACGTCGGATTCCTACCTTCTCGGCACTTTGAACTAAATTTTCCTTTAGTATGTTGAAGTACACATTCTAGTCCATTGTTGTTCAAAAAATCACAAAATTCCGGAATCCGGCTGACGAGATACATACCCATGAAATGTCACTTCCTCCACAATGGTTGACTGTTGCCTTTACGTGTTTGGGATTCAGGTCAGTATTGGACTGTCGTTACACACAATTCCGTCCGTCTGAGTGAAAAATGTTGAATTTGGACTCATATGCAAATATGACTGTGTTCCAGAACTCCAAATCCTTGTCCAAGTGGTTTTTGGCGAACGTCATCCAATTCCCTTTATTTTTCACGCTTATAAAGCGCTTCTTCCGTGGTACTCGGGCATTAAAGTCAAGATTGCGCAGAAACATGCACACAGTTTCCACACAGCACTTTTTCCCCATTTCATCCTCCACCTGTTGAGCCACTTTTGGAGCCGATGTCTTTGGATTTCCCCTTATTTTCCTGGTGATCCTTCGCTCCTCCTCTTAGGTGAAAATCTTGTTTGGTGCCATTCTGCCCTTGCCCTCAATCCGATTTGCGTCGACGAAGCGCCGAATGATGTTATACACAGTTGAGTTGCTCAGATTGACCATTTCAGCTATTTGGCGATGTGAATATCCGTTTTGGAAGTGTTCCAGGATGAGTTTCCGTTGTGCAATGGTAGTCTGTTTGTCCATAGTCCTTTTTGGCTTATTGCACCCGAGATGCAGGATAAAATTAAACTGACTATAAAGGATTGGTCTATTTATACCGAAAATACTCAACTTTAGGTAAAAAAAATCCGGGTTGTATGGCACCCAGGTGACCACAATGTACCTGGCCAAATAAGCTGTCCCCTCAAAATAGGGTACTTTTTTTACATAACTCTACCTAGCAGGTGGGGAAACCCCAGTGTATTGGGGTCATATATTAATTTTGGTGGTTAATATATATACCTATCATCTGTCTATGGAATTTCTGAAAAATAATGAATGGTTAGCTTATTGCAGGCAATTACTTTGCTTCTTTGACACTTGGCCAAATAAGGTGTCCGCCACTGTATATGACGATTATCATGCTTATTCAGTGTACTTTGCGTAATCACAAAAATAAAATTGTTAAATTATTGTTGTTTTTTTTATATGAATATGCGTAAATTTTTGTTCAGTGTATTGTGTAACTTATTCAAATACTAATTTTATTAATTTTAATTAAGTATCACTGCTGTGAATACATTTATATTTATATGTAAAAAGGAATAAGGGTGTATATGCTAGGGTGTATGCTATTATAGATAAAAGGATCTGAATGTGGTAACCAAATTTAAAAAGGGAGGGATAATTTACTTTACTTCAAAATTTTCTCTTTCAAATATGGGCATTGCATTACGTTAAATGTTTCAAATAGACAAAAGCTCTGAGCACAATGAAAAGAGCGTCATTAAAAGTTACGTTGCAAAAGTTAATCGAACCACAATAACATCAATATCTAAGAGAGCGGAGAGTACAAGAGCTTTACAGCTTAATCATGATCTAAGCTTACGCTCACGCGTACGAGGAACCTCGCTCACGCTCGCTCTCAATTTTATTTTCTTTCTCACTATCTCCTTTTGTTCATTTTCGTTTGGCCGTCCGCATGCAAAAGCCTGCGCTGGCCTTTACAGTGGGACAAACAACACAAGCATTCACCCAAATTACTCCACGATGAAGTCCTCCTCGTAAACGGTGTTGTTGTTAATTTTTGGGTTTGTTTTTGTTTAATATTGTATATTTACGGGGCGTTTTATTGTTTTTGAATGTAATATTTATTGAAATGGAATTTAAATTGAACGTTATATTACATGAACATTCCTTTCACTTCGTCCACAGGTTTTATTCATTCACAGCGAACTGAATTGTCTTGAGAACACTGAAAAAAAAATGTAACAGCACTTTTGCTTATTTTATTTATACTGATAATGAAATACTTCTGCGCTTCAAGCTGCAGGGTTTTTAATTGTGTTATATACTTTTCTTTCTTTGTGATCACTACATTCCAATCCTGGGTGTTTGGGGTCTTGGATCCAGGTTTTTGGCGTCCGCCCTTACGCAATATATTCGCTTAACAATAAAAACCATTTGCCGGGGAAAATTAGTTTTGCGAGAAATTAAAATTTTTCGCGAAATAATTACCTTGCCGGTAAACGCAGCTCTGATCAGGGATTCCAATCAATTCCACTTTCCGTAGATGGCTTCAAAATATGTGGGGTTGTTTTCCCTTCTTGCCAATGTTAGATGTATAATTTTTTAATTATAAAGTGGCGGGAATTGGACGCGTCTTCTTGCTCCTAGACCTCGAATAGAAAAGGAGGAAGCCAAACCTAAGAAGCAGAAGCTTCTCTTTAGCAGAGCTGTTAACAGTGGCGTTGCCGAGAATAGATCCCACGGTTGATTTTTTCTTTTCGCACGGTGGCGGTATCGGCTAAACTTTGGGCGCGAGTCCGAAAATTCAAATGTAATAATTGACACTTTCACTACCGGCTTTTAATGGCAATATAGTGCAATTACAGAGAAGGAATTCGTGCAGATGAGCAGCTCTTAACCTGCTCTGGCAAGCAAATTGTAAATGGTCGCACTCTCGCCTATTACAATGTTAGGAACGAGTCAACAGTGCACATGGTTTACCGAGTTAGAGGTATTGCATGATTCTGTGATAAAGCTCAACGATAATGATGTTTTTGCTCAACTGAAAAACTGGTCCGTACTAAAATTAACAAAGCTGCTGATCCAGTATAAATTCTTCTCATTGGTTATATCGTTTAAGTATACATAATTAAAATTCAATTGTTGTAACTGCTTTGCTATACTATCTTCACTTCAGCGGAATCCATAGTTATGATCCATTAAACCTGAATAAAACTCATGTGATATGTTTTAGTATTAGAATGATATGAAATTGATACGCAAACAGTAATTATTATTAGGAGAGTATTATTATTTGTTGTATTGGAAGTCTCAGTTACGTGATTAATATTGACATTTGCCTCATAATCTTTAATTTGACGTTGTTCACCACCCATTTTGAAATGAATTTTATTTATTGGTTTGAGGGGTTCATTAGTAAAATAAGCGAACAAAGGAAATTTCAAGAAACTGGCACATTAGCAGCACAATTAACATTTTGTATTTTATTGTCTTCTGCTCCTGGCAGGATTTAAATAGAGTGTCCCAATGCTTGGGTCACTAAAGTGTCTCTCGTTCAAAGACAGCGGTATGCTTATACAAGCTTCTGAGTGCGTATGCCACACAATATTAACTTGCAAGCTACTCTTCTGACAGGCTGCCTCGGCCAAGAATTAACTTAATAAACTGATTAGCAATAAGCTGAGTTAAGAAGTTTTGGAATAAGCTAAACCATAAGCAGAGTAAGCATAGTTAAAGCATGACTTAAAGAGTAAAGCGGGAAAGATCGTTTTTTGCTCTGCTTTACTAAGAGTATATTTCCATAATGTAATTATATAAATTAAAATGAATTAGAACTTAGAATTTTTATCAAGTATTGCACAAATACAATAATTTGAATTTGATTTATTTGATAAACCAAATTCAGATAAAGCATATATTTATATACATATATTTTTTCATATTACAAAAGCCACACCCAAATCAACGTTTGCAACGTTTGATTTATAGTTTGTCATAACTTAATTTCGACTCCAAAGAAAAACGAAAGGACAAATGTACTTATGCTAAGCGCCATTATTTGTAAATCTTATTTAATTATCTAATTAATAAACAAACGACTCCAAAATCCAATATTAATATTTTTTTTCCCAATAGCAAGCTAATTAAATCGCGAATCGGCGAATATAGTATGGAATAACAATTACACTTTGGAGTTAACAGAGTCTGTAAAAGATGTTGTCGATAAATCGCATTCTACACCGGAGTTAACAGAGTCAGTCTCAAAAAATGCAACGCACCGTTAATAGTAACGATCTAGCAGGGGAATATACAGACTTGGACCAGCTGCAAATCTGAATATCGAGAAGGAAGAGGAACAACATCTACTTCAGCAGCAACTGGCCAGATGATCAGTTTTTTTGGCATAAATCGTAAAACTTACAGACACATTTGTTACTTGACACATTTGATGGTAGGCAAATGTAAGATAATATACAGATATCACTAAAGCTAGAACATTTTGAGCCTTTCACTATTGATAAGATAAGAAAACCACTATTGATAAGAAAAGAAAAGCACTATTGTTAAGATAAGAAAAGCACTATTGTTAAGTTAAGTGAAGATAGGCAGTGCATAAAAAGGTACAACAATCGTATTAATCCACAGTCTTTAGTAATGGCCATATAGCCAGCTGCGAAAGAACTTATTTTAAAAGGCCTGGTGCTGGGTAGGAGAATGGTTCAATTGAATTGGTTAAATTTCGCACCTTAAGCATAGTTTACAGAGAAAGTTATCGATAAATGAAAGTGTACTTATAAATGCAGTAAAGGCGGAAAAATAAATTCATTACATAATTGCCTCTCAGTAAGCCCCTTTGTTTTTAGGTCCCACAAGCGAAATATAATGCAATTTCACTTGCGAAAATTTTGGTCAGTCTCTAAACTGTGCTTTAACCCATCCTGTCAAGGCTAAAATTAGAAACAAGCAATTGACAAACTAATGTGAAATAAAAAACAGTTTTCAATTAATCATTTTTATAAACATATTTGTCCACATTTTTAAAGGCTTACTGAACCATATAGTTATACTTCGAATCACGAAATATCGTCTTCTGGGAGTCCTACTGGTCATAGTTGTAAGCGCGGGGTATTTTTACGGTGGAGGTGATACTTGGGTCCAACTCGATAAGTCGAAGCCGTTCCCCAAATACACTGTAAGCGGCGGCTCCGATTTGGAGGGCTACCATTACTTCGTGGGACGCGTTCATCATGAGGGCTCTTTCCTGCCAGCACGTGTCAGAGCGGAAACTGGCTATGCTACTTATTGCACCAAAGAAGCGGCTTTTGCAGCAACCCTCTTCGAGCTGCTTGTTGATCCTTACAATATATATCACTGGGTGGATGAATTTGTGGGAGCCCATTCAGTCTCTGTTGAAACAAGATCTGGGCAAGAAGAAAAGGTTTATGTCTGCCGAGCCAATGTTGATGGTGGAATGTTAATTGGCACACTGTATTTATCGGAAAAGAAATGCATCATCAGTTATGAGAATCTTCCCCCGAGAGTCATCGATACGTTCGAGGTGCTGGATCAAAAATATGGTATATTGTGTACACCATTGCTTCAAGTTATATGGCACCTAGGGCATTCCATATATTATCAAGAATGATAACGTACAGACGTACAGTGCACGTTGTTTACCAAGTTAGTGTTGGTCCATGATTCAACGATAATGATGTTTTTGCTCAACTGAAAAACTGGTCCGTACTAAAATTAACACAGCTACTGATCCAGTATACATTTTTCTTATTGGTGTATAAATAGCAAATATCGTTTGTATACATACATACATATTAAATATTTAATTACATTACAATTTTAGTAACTGTAATTTGCCATACTATCTTCATTTCAGCAGAATCCATAGTTAGAATTCATTAAATCTGAATAAAACTCATGTCATACATATTACACAGTCAAAACTTGTTGTTTCTTATCATAAAACGCCTCCTCAACGCGGTTGTTTAGCTTTGAGAAGGTCAGGTGTGCCATTCCCTCTTGGGGAAATGTAAGTAAGGAAGGGTGGTTGAGTGACCTTTATTCTCAGTAATACAACCTATGGATTTTCGCAGCCTTATGCGCGTGATTATTTTCTTCCAAGTCCAATGGCTTTTCTACAAGTAAAGAAATCAACAGTTACCTTTTTTGGGCGTTAAATGCCTGTAATTGTGAATTTGATAATCCAAAAATTGAGTTACAACCGGATTACCCGTATCAGTTGTGAAAATCTGATCAATAAAGCATTCTGAAAATACACCACTGATTTCTGAGAGCGTTTTTAGAATTCCTACTACTTCTTCAGAAATTTTGGTACTTTGAGACCCCCACACCAATTACAGCCCTTACATTTTCATGTTCCCCATTTCTTGATTTTATTTTAATATTTGGGGTTCATAGTAGTGCTTTTCTTTTCTTTTGTTGCATATTGAACATAGTTCCTTCTTAATGCTTCCCTTGTTATTCACTTTTTCAAGCCTTTCGATAGAAGTCTTATTTATAAATTTAAAACATTGACTTATATTATTTCCAGGGCCTTAACATATTTAACAATATTTTATAAAATTGTTATTATGTTTTTTAAATGTGGGTTGCAAGTTCTTGCGCTGAACTTAGAGTGTTGAGTATCTGCTCTAAGTACATCCATGAGATAGTCTTTTGTCTGATCCATCAGATTACCATCACATTTATTAAGATGAAAAGTGAGGTTGAGAGTGCTAAATTCACCGTTATCGTGGTTGTGTTGCTATTTCTTAAGGGTTTTAGTTTCCTTGTATTATTGATATTTATTTCCTAAAGCATTTGCAACGTAAGTACTTCTTCGACTTCTAACTTTTCTGCTATTAGTTGATCTTATGTTACCCCGACTGTAGAGTTTTCAAACTGGATGAGGAATGTTCCCCTTAGTTCCATTGGTTCCTTGTCGATTTTTCTTGTGCCTTCGAAGTTGTTAGGCAGGATTGTTCCAGTGAACATGTCTTCACGGTCGAGTTGACTATTGATTAGTCGGCAGTCAGACGTTATGCACTTTAGGAAGCGTGCTATACAGGTGTCGTAGCTGTGATCTGTTAGCTTACTCTACTACATGTACTTTTGTCATTATGGTTTTCGCAAATTTGAATGAGTTCTGCTCGTCTTCAGCAAAGCCAATTCCCCGAGGTCTATGTGCCTATTGTCTTCGAGAATTATGTCGCCGATATCGAAGTCGATGGCAAACAGGTAAGCTCTGCTTTATAGCCCACTTTTTATGAATCCCTCCCTTAAGATAAGCACGTGAGTAATGATATTTTCTTTTTCTTGTTAAACAAACTACTTTTTGCTATAAGTTCTTGCTAATTTAATACTTAGGCATTTTCTTTAATTTTCATTAATAAAAGAAATGCCTGATTTGATTTCATATTCTTTTGTGCTTTTAAAATAGACGTCATGCTGTGTGTATGACACCCAACTCTAATCACAACTTCCTATCTCCTCCTCTCCATCGCAACTCGTCTAGTCTCACAGCATGCAAAATCATCTGATCATCGTTTTTGCTTTGTGTATTTTTTTCTCCTGTTGTAAAAAAAAGTTGTGAGTCAATATCAATTGTTGGAAGGCAGAAAGCAGACAGGCAAAGTAGCTCGCTCACCCTCTCATTCTCCCACTCTCGCCCCCTACTCTCCTTGCGCATATAACGAACGGGCAGATTTACATACTATACGCACGCACGCATACACACATATACACATGCACACACGTACTAATACTAAAGCACGTACTTGTACTGCAAGAGCTCCCTTCCTTCCTTTTCTTGCTGTGTGCTCTTGCTCTTTTTATTCGTCTTATACAAGCCTGTTGCGCAGATACAGTTTTGCGCTCTGCTGCCCGCGCTCTCTCTCATTCTCTCTCCCTCTCTGGCTCGTTATATATGTACATATGCATGTCTATCTGTCTCTCTAGTTCCCCCTCTCAACCAATTGTTTAGAGCCAATAGCACACCACGCTCTCTCTCTCAATTGTAATAAGATAAGCCAAAAGAAAAAAGACAAAAAAAAAATACTGGTATTTGCCATTTTGAATTGCATTAAGTCACGTTTTGTGTTTTATTTTTGATTTTCGGTTATTTGCGAAATATTTAGCGTTTCTAATATTCTTATAGGTTAATTTTTTTTTTTTTTTGAACAATTTCTACAGCGCAATATGGCTGCGCTTGTGTGTTGTGTTTGAAAAGCGCTTACAAGTGATGTACATATGTATGTATCTGTGTCTGTGTGTATTTGTGCATGTGTGGGGCTGTCGTTCACGGCATTCTAGGTATTGTGTCTGATTAATACGTTTGGCATTTCCGCCAGTTCCTTGTTTTTTGCAATCTCTCAACTTGAAGTTGACTACTCTCGCCTGCAGCGACTACTTCGCTTTGTGATGGTGTTGATGACGATTGAAACGGGCTTTTTTGCCACATAATTGCGACGAACTTAACTGGAGTCGTGTTATCACTCTATACAAACTTACTATATGTGTTTAGGTTCCTATAATAAAATCATAAGCTATTAATACGTGCGGAATAAGGAAAATATCAGCAAATAATATTGCAAACACTGCACTCAATAGCACTAGGTCAGCGGTCGCCTCACACTGGGGTCGCTGCACTCGATGGAATTGGAGCAGCGATCGCCTTACACTGGGGTCGCTGCACTCGATAGAATTAGAACAGCGGTCGCCCTACAAAGAGCCGCATAGTGTATTTAGCATTTAAGAATTGGGTATAAATAAAGGTCTGCTCATCATAGCAGTGAGTTCGAATCTAATCGTCAACTCCGCTAGTTTAGATTTCTACCATCGCACTCACTGTGCGCATCGAAGGATCTCACTCTCCGTAGTCCAACTAGTTACTAGTGCTAGTTGCGACGCTTTTAGTAGTCAGTTTATGTGCTGAATACTTTCCTTTAAACACACACAAACAATATGCATTCTCATATATACCTACTCATTTATACTACCAGAGAAACCTCTACATTCGATTATAATGACGTGATTCTATTTCTGTGCATTTATTTTTTACGTGGAGTTGGCCTTATGGGTAAAAGCAGGAGGATTATGATAGACTGCGACCGCTGAGTTATCCCGATACTGATTGTATACTTATGTGTTCCTCAGTGGATTCTCCCGATTCGCTAGAAAATATTCCCGAAAAATGGACTCCAAAGGTGAGCAGTCGTTTGGATTTACAAATTGTTTACTTACAAACTGTATATTTATAATAACAGTCTTATTTTCAGCTTAAACATTTTTGTCCCAATGTTTCAATCATTTTGGTAGGCAATAAGAAAGATTTGCGAAATGATCCGAACACAATTCGGGTAAGTTCTCCATTAATACTCATTACGTGTCGTCATTTAAAACCATAATTATTTTGGTTTCGTGCAGGATCCGGCAAATATGCCGCAAAGCCGCTGAGAAGATAAGTGCCTTTGCCTATTTCGAATGTTCGGCCAAGTCCAAGGAGGGTGTGCGAGAAGTTTTTGAGACATCAACCAGGGCTGCAGTGCAAGTTAAAAGAGCAAATAAAAAAAAAAAAATCTATACATACACAAACACACACACACCCCCGAGAGTCATCGGTGTATAAATAGCAAATATCGTTTAAGTATATACATAATATACATACATACATACATATGTCTGAAACACGTATAGTGTGTAATTAGCCGCGCGGAGTCGACGATTAGTTTCGAAATTCTTAAACCTAAATACATAGAAAATATTATGAAAGCGACCACATGGTTGTTTAGCTTTGAGAAGGTCACGTGTGCCATTCCCTCTTGGGGAAATGTGAGTAAGGAAGGGTGTTTTTGGGTGGACTTTTGTGTTCCCTGCTATAATGGTTGAGTGACCTTTATTCTGAATAATCCAACCTATGGATTTTCTCAGCCTTATGCCCGTGAGTGTTGCATTTTCTCTTTAAGCTGATTTTGATTATTTTGCGTGCTTGATGTGTTGGCGTCAGCTACAAAGAACTTGGAATGATAATGAATTGTTTACGCACTTGAATTTCGTGCCCCGACGTTCAATCGTACTTTTATATCGTACATTGGTGACCCCGTCATGATTCGTACTTTTATATCGTACATAAAAAAAGTTCATGTACATGAGTAGCTGCGCGTGGGCGATTGGATACATAAAAACCGCTCTTTCCTGTGAATCGTGCTGTGTTCGATAATTTAATCATCTGGCTGCAATCTTGTGCGAGCGTTAAGCGTAAATATGAACGCAGTCACGTCCGCTGATAGTGTGCCTGCCAAATTTGCGTTTTATAAGCGGAAGGCTGAAGATAAATATGAGGTGATACAGAAGTTTGACGTAGAGTGGCCGGTGTTAGTGATAGATTCGGTCGATTCGGTGCAAATTAAGTTCAACTTGGAGCAACTGTACGACATGCTAGCATCATTTGACCATTTTCATGAAAGTCTGGAGTGGCTTGATTACCATGAAATAGGTAGTGAGCTTCACATCAGCTTCCAATTGCTGTTTTAGATATTGGTCTTGAGATTAAAAAGGCAGCTTGAATTGCGAGTTGATCGTTTGAAACTTGATGATATCAAGCGAAAAGGGGCTGTGCGTTTCCAAAATGTCATTGCTGACGGACAAGCGTTGGTCCATCATCGGGAATCGCATTCATCCGGAGTTACCTTATATCGATGCGGAGAGTCGGTATGGTGTGCGTGAGTACGACCGCACCGCTGTCGATAGGATTGGACGCCGGATGCGTTTGTCCTGTGACGTGCAGGCCGACATTATGGGCGAGGAGCTGAAGTGGTCTAATAATGAGAATCAGCTTCTTATAAAATGGCCATGCTCTAGACTGCTTGCGCTAAGTCCAGAAAAAGGTGGTGTTGGGCAAGCTCATTCGAAGAATGTAAATGGTGGACCAGCAAGAAGTCGTCAACAAGATGTGCCTGACTCCTATTGAGAATACGGTTGAAAGACAGTCTTTCAACGGGGGGAGTATGTAGGCGTCAGCAGCAAGGAACTTGGAATGATAATTAATTGTTTACGTACTTACATTTGGAGCCCTGCGTGGCTTAGTAGAAATACCATATTGTTAGTCTTGATGGCCTGTTGTCTGAAGAACTAGTGGGATGGTTCGGATGGGGCTGAGCTGAGGCCACCAGGCGGGTCGCAGGTTGCGGATAGCGAACGGCCTCCCTTTAGGGAGGTTAGCTGCGAATAGCGGGCAAATGACCGTGAATAAGCAGTCCCGGACAAACAGCGGGCACGATTATTATTAACCGTGTCGACAGTGCGCTTGTGTTGCCGCCTCTTAAAACATAGCCTCACACAACTCCCCAATCCCCCAACACTACTACCTGCCCCCATCCTACCCTCACACATCTCACTCCGGGCCGAACTAAGGTGTAAATCGAACCGTGCCGAGAGTTAACTTGGCTGGGGGCCCGGATTATCAAATAGCCCAGTTCTTAACGGTGGGCTCAGGCAGATGGCGACCGCCTGTTCTAATTAGCCTTACCTGGGTATCGCAGATCTCTGCCCGGGTGGACTCTACTTTCTCTGCAATTCGTGGGAACAACATGAATAGAAAATCAGACTTAAAAATCCCGCAGGACCTCACTGCAACCGAAGTCGAGAGACTGATGGAGGACCGAGCCCTGAACGGGGGGAGGTCCTCATTTGTGGCAACATCTCCACAACCCACTCCAACACCAAGGAGGATGCCCTCTGCACAGCAGGGGCACAATCAGCAGGCAACCGCCTTGCGAAAAGAAGGTGGGGTCGAAATACCTCGACCACCACACCCAACAGCGGCATACAGGCCGAAAAAGAAGGGAGAATTCCTCCCACCGAGGGGCCAACCTGGAGGGCGGGACGACCCAAACCGCAAAAATCTGAGCGGGGCAGGGGTCAAATGGTACCTAAGATTCCTCCAACAAGGGATGGCCCCGGATGACGCCCTCAAAAAGGCAAAAGAGCCAAAGGATACGAGTGCGGCACCAGCCCCCAAAAGAACCAGCAGTGCTCTGACACCGCCGATGACCACCCCAAAAAGGTGGTGCCCGACGGGCAAGAGCGCCGCCCATGGTTCAACGGGGGCTCGAGCGCCGACTAGCAGAGGTCAGGAGGAACTGGACATGCGCCCGAGCACATCAAGTGCAGCGGCTAACAAGTCCAGCTCAGCCAGACCAGTTGGGCCACGCATTTCATATGCGGCGGCAGCCAAGACGGTCAGGGTGGCGATATTGCCTGAGGGTTACCCTCAGGTAATGCTCAGCCACAATGACCTATCTACGCTGGAGGAGATCATCATAGATGACCTCATTGAAGAATACGGTGGTGGTGACACCGAGATTTCATTCGCGGGCATTCATTTCAGGATCGGCTACCTGCTGATCGAAGGCTCAAATGAATGCTCAGCCAAATGGCTAGTAGATAAGGTGCCACGGCTGCGGTCATGGAAGGGGGTGACCCTAGAATGCAAGGTAGGAGGCGATATACCGTCGCCCCACTGCATCACCTTGTACTGTCCAAGAAGTAAAGATCGGTCTACCGAGTCCCTGTTGCCCCTTATCGGGGTTCAGAACGGGATGGACATCTCATCTTGGAAGGTGATCACTAGGAGGAACGAAGGGGAAGGAGCACTCCTAGTGATTGGAATTGATGAGATTGCCAAGAGGAAGATCGTCGACAGAGGACATCAGATAAACTTCCGATACGGGAACATCCCCGTAAGTGGACTGAAAAAGAAGGCTGGGGGAAATACGCAGCCCACCCCAACACAAGAGAAAGAAGCGGAGGTGCACCCATCGAACGGATCGAGCAATCAGCCGTCCGTCATCATCGACCTGTCAGAAGACCTGGCGGAAGATGAGGACCTGGCGGATATGACGCTCGGCCCCGACGAACTGGGTGAAGCTGAGGACGGGGACGCAATGATGTCCTCGCAAGAGCTGAAGGAGGAGCTCGGAGAAGAGGAAGGAGCTGACGTTACATTGACGGACAGCGGTGATGGGTGCAGCTCTGGGCCCCAACCACCATGTAAGCAGGAGACCCTCCTCCAGTAGATGACGGGAGTCATCACAACGGGCCTAGCCCAGGTAAACATCCACCGTGCCAAGGCAGCCTCGGCTGTCCTTGCGAGGATGTTTACCAAATGGCATCTTGGGCTAGCCCTGGTGCAGGAGCCATGGGTGAACAATGGCATTAAGGGCCTGTTCACGGCAAGCACCAAGGTAATATGGGATCAAAGACACCCAACGCCGAGGGCATGCATTATGGTAAGGAAAGAAATTAACTTTACTATCCTTTCAGAATTTTTGACGAGGGACTGCGTTCCCATAGCAATACAGGACAAGGGAAATGCCACCCCCCTGGTGATAGCATCGGCCTACTTCGCAGGAGATGAAGTCTGCCCACCGGCGGAAGTGGCGGGGCTGGTGGAATACTGCCGAAAGATGAAGACGCCGATGATCATCGGATGCGATGCCAACGCGCACCACACCATATGGGGCAGCAGCGACACCAACACGAGAGGTGAGTGCCTCACAGATTTTATATGTAGATATAATCTAGAACTTGCCAATGTCGGGTCTACACCGACATTTGTAACCAGAATCAGAGAGGAGGTGCTAGACATCACCCTCATCAGTCGGTCCCTTCAGCCTCATCTTAGGGACTGGCATGTGTCTCAGGAAGAATCTATGTCTGATCATAGAATCATTCTCTTTCGCATAGAATTAAACACGGGTAGCAGCGTACCGTGTCGTAACCCCAGGAAAACGAACTGGGAAGGGTTCAGGTCAGCTCTAGAGCTAAACCCCAGTAGTATATCAAACATACCCAGAAGTCCACTCGAACTAGAGTGGGCTGTAGAAAATCTCAACAAAAGCATAATTAGCGCTTTTGAGGAGAATTGCCCAGTAGGGAAGAAATTCAAAGAAAAAGACGCCCCTTGGTGGAGCGAGAGCCTGGAAAGGCTGCGCCGCACCACACGCCACCTCTTCAACAAAGCGAAGAGAGACGGCACATGGGAAAGATATCGCGAGAGCCTGACATCCTACAACAAGGAAATAAGGAAGGCCAAGCGAGCTAATTATAGGAACTTCTGCGAAAGCATAGGAAGTACCAGTGAAGGCGCCAGGCTCCATAGATTGTTATCTAAACGGACGCCTGACGCAAACGTAGCATTGAAGCGTAAAGACAACTCCTATACAAGCAACAATGCACAAAAACTGAAACTGCTCTTCGAGACGCACTTTCCAGGCAGCATACCGATGCAGGAAAGTACCATCGAAATGACAGACAGCAGAGTTAGAACATCTGCTAACGAATGGGCGTACGCCAAGTCAACGGTCACTCCGGAGAGACTAGAATGGGCAATTGGAACCTTCCAACCCTTCAAATCTCCTGGACTGGACGGAATATCACCAGCGTTCCTCCAGCAGGGCCGAGAGATACTCCTCTCACCTGTCAGGAAAGTACTCATAAGTAGCCTAGCCCTCGGGTATATACCGAGAGCATGGAGTAGAGCTAGGGTGGTCTTCATCCCCAAGGCAGGGAAGAAAGACATCACCAACCCAAAGACCTTCAGACCCATCAGCTTGACATCGTTTTTACTGAAAACGTTGGAAAAGCTAGTGGACTATAAAATTAGAAGTACTCTGCTAAGGCAAAGCCCGCTGCACTCAACGCAGCATGCATACAGAGCAGGCAGGTCCACAGACACTGCGCTCTATCAATTGCGACGCACCTTAAATGCGGCAATAGAAAACAAGGAAGTAGCATTGTGCGCCTTTCTGGACATAGAAGGCGCCTTTGACAATACATCTCATGGGGCGATTGAAGCAGCCCTCTATAGGAGGGGCCTGGACTCCATCACCAGCAGATGGATATGTGCTTTGCTGGAGTCCAGACAGGCCACGACATCAACGCATGATGTCACTGTAACAGTCTTAACGACTAAAGGCTGCCCCCAAGGGGGAGTACTGTCTCCGCTGCTCTGGAGTCTGTTAGTGGATGAACTACTTAACAGACTTACTACCAGAGGCATCCAATGTCAAGGTTATGCTGATGACATTGTCATCATGGCGCGAGGCAGATTCGAAGAAACACTCTGTGACATAGTCCAGTTAGGGTTACAAATAACGAGTGATTGGTGCGGGGAGGCTGGACTCAGCCTGAATCCCACAAAAACAATTATCGTCCCCTTTACTAGACGATACAAATTGCAGAGGATAAGACAGATAAGGCTATCAGGCAGCCTAGTAGAAACAAGTAAAGAGGTAAAATACCTCGGAGTCACATTTGACAGTAAGCTAAACTTTGGTACCCATGTAGAAAACACTGTATCAAAGTGCTCCAGGGCGCTTTATACATGTCGCAGCATAGCCGGCAAATCATGGGGCACATCACCAAAGATAATAAGATGGCTATACCTAATGGTAGTAAGGCCCATGCTAACCTATGGGGCAATAGCATGGGGGGACAGGGTGCGGCTAACAACCGTGCAGAAACAGTTACAAAAACTGCAAAGAATGGCCTGCGTATGTATGACAGGGGCAATGCGCACTTGCCCTACAATGGCCCTGGAAGTCTTAATGGAGCTCACTCCGCTCCATCACACCATAAGGCTCCAACAGAAAGGAACGCTCTTAAGGATGTCAGCTGATGGAGTTGGGGGCAATCACATCCTAAGCCACAAAGATGCCCAACTCCTAGCAGATGAACTTCCCCTGATTATGCAACCCAGGGACGAAATGACGGCCGAATATCTATTCGAGCGAAATTTCAACGTTCACATGAGCAGCAAAAGGGAATGAACAGCACTAAACGAAGTCCACCCTATGAAACCGCACACCATAAAATGGTACACCGACGGATCACTCACCACACAGGGAACAGGCCTTGGAGTGGTGGGTCCCCGTGTATCACACTATGAGTCCCTTGGGAAGCACACCAGCATATTTCAAGCAGAGGTGTGTGCGATAGGAAGATGTGCGGAGTTTAACTTAAAACGACACTATCGGAATGCGGATATATCCATTCTCTCCGATAGTCAAGCAGCAATAAATGCTCTAAATGGGACGAAAATAACATCCAAAATAGTCCACGAAGTAAGATCCAAGCTTGACCAACTCGGGAAACATAATAGGCTCACCCTAAGATGGGTTCCGGGTCACAGGGACATAGCGGGGAACGAAGAAGCTGACAAGCAAGCAAAAATTGGGGCAGAAAGACCCATGATAGGACCTGAACCGTATTGTGGCATAGGAAGACACACAATACGGCTATATATCAGGGATGAAGAGAGACTGATGCGAGAACGGAGCTGGGCTGAAACACCAGGACTCCGACAAGCCAGAAGTCTTTTAGGTGGATATAATCAAAAGCGATTTAAGCTAATGATATCCATGGGGAAGAATAGACTCAGAATACTCACAGGCCTATTAACAGGACACTGTAGACTGAGAAGTCACCTAACCAAATTAGGTATTTATAGTAGCAACACATGCAGGTTCTGCGGATACGAGGAAGAATCCTCGACGCACATCCTAGCAGAATGCGTCGCCTTAACTAGGAAAAGATGCAGCATCCTAGGGCAACATATCATGAGGCCCAAGGAAATGGAAACCATCAACCCAACAAAGATTCTAGCTTTCGTGCAGGAGTTGGGATTGATGGAAGAGCTGTAGGCTCAGTAAGGGGGCACAATAGACCTTATAGGTCGCAGTGCTAAATATCCCCAATTATAATAATAATAATAGTCTTGATGGTTTTTATACGCGGCAAAAAGTATGATGCTCTTGTTTTGGCGTTTTGACAAAGAAGAAGATTTATTCACTGTATGCTTACATCTAGTTGAGGAATCGATCAGTATCGATATCCCTGTTATTGGCATAAGTAATCGATAACGTTATATTGATATTTTCAACACTCCCCATCAATACATATTATTGACAATTTTAGACAAAGCAACCTATTACAATTTTCATGTTTTGACTTGTTCAATTCTTAGTTAAGATATCTGCCACCATTTGACTCGTTGGACAATATTCCAGCTGAATCACAAGCTTACTAAAAACTTCTCGCACGAAGTGACTACGTATATCTTTATGCTTACTTCTTGCATGGTAAACTGGAATCTTAACTAAGTTCAAAGCGCTCAATATATCGCCATGAATTACAATACTTTTCGTATTTCTGTATATGTTCATTTCGTTCCATCATTTTCGAATATAAACAGCTTCTTTAGTTGCTTACGATATGCCCATATATTCGGTTATAGTAGTACTTAGTGCTACTGACGATTGCTTCCTGCATACCCATGAGAATGCGCTACCTCCAAGAATGAACGCGTATCCAGTAAACGACCTTCGATCTGTGTTATCTCCACCCCAGTCTGCATTAACGTAGCCTTTGTTGGGATTTCCAGTTTTTGCATATGTTGTGCTCATTGAAGACGTTGTCCTCAGATATCGCAGCACTTGCTCTGCTGCTGCCCAGTGCTCTTGTTGGGGATCCGTAATCCGTTGTGGCAGCTTACATACTGAATGTAAAATGTCAGGTCTGGATGTAACTGTTAGGTACATTAATGATCCGATCAGTGACTGGTACTCTGCCTGGTTGACTCTTTTGAAAAGTTGGCTCTCACATTTGGTGGTGTACCCGGATGCCAACGGAACTGATGCTGGCCGACACGCTTCCATGCCAAACTTCTCAAGCAACTGCAGCACATGCTGCTGCTGAGTGATTGTTATCGCCCCTGATATGCCCTTCCGATTGATTTCCATACCAAGCAAATTATGTATAGGGCCCTTATCAACCATCTGGAAAATACAAGATATACTCTTTTTTATACTGGCCAACTCACCGATATCTGACTAACATATCATCATATCATTCACACAGACTGCGATTATATTTATGTGGTTTTTAGTTGGTGCACATGTAGATCCAGTTCAGCTGCTATGGCCAACACCATCCTTATTGTCGCATATCGAACTACTGGCGAAAACGTTTCGTCATAGTTCACTCCATGTTGCTGGCTGCAACCCTTTGCCACTAGCCTAGCCCTGTATCGTTCTATGGTGCTATTTTTGCCACGTTTTAGTGGGTCTTTATCTGCATCCAATCGCCTTATGATTGGATGGTAATTCGGCTGGATCCAAGTTCCATTCACATTCAGTGCTCCGAATTCCTCCGCCATGGCCTTATGCCATTCAATCGCCTGTGGACTTCCAAATGCTTCTTCCACAGTTGCTGGTGTTACGACGTCATAACTGCTCGGAAGATTTAGCTTGTGCCGCTTCTCGTCTGGTCTTCGCCATCCTTGCCCAATGGTTCTTTCAAGCCGGTTACTTTTCTTCCTGATATCTCTTTTGTTGGTTTCGTGATCCTCATCACCATTCACTTTACTTTTGTCATCCGATTTGTTGTTATCGGTGATACCGTTATCTTCATCGCTGCCTCTGCTGCTGGATCTGCTGATGCCTCTGCTACTGCTTCTGTTGCTGGCTCTGCTGCTTCTTCTGTAGGACTGCACTTCTGTAAATTTCATTCATACATCGCGCCATCTCCACGAGAGCGCGATTCATCCTTTATGCTGTGGTGCGTGTGGCGCACTCAATTGGCGGACGATCCCATTTTGTCTCAGAAATACGTCCAACTCGTTGTTGACATATTCTCTGCCATTGTCACTGCGAAGTACTTTGATCCGTTTTTCCGTTTGGCATTCCACCATGTTCCTATAGTTCTTAAACACATTTAGAACTTCTGATTTATTTTTGATATGATATACGTGAACATAATGTGACTTATCATCAATAATGGTAACAAAGTCACGTCATCCTCCGGTTGAACATATGTTTATAGGGCCGCAAACATCACTATGTATGTATGAGGTTTAAAACATCCTCACTTTTGCTGACCGACATATTAAATGGCTTCGCGCAACAGTTGCTCTGTAGGCATATTTTACAGTCCAATTCGCTTGTTCTGTCGAAGTTCACCACGCACCAATTTCATATTATTTAACTCTTTGAGGCTTTGCATGTCCAGATGTCCATATCTTTTATTACCGTTTTCGTCAGTGCTGGTTACAGTGCAGCCTCCTTTTACTAATCTGCTCACCGAAATAAAGTTGCTTTGTAATTGTGGTCCATAAAGAACGTGTTTAAGTTTTACTGTTGAAGAGTTCGTTTTAATCATGACGTCTCCTCGTCCGACTACTTCTAGTGACTTCTCACCAGCAAGTGTGACTGTATCAGTGCACTGTTCAAACGAATTAAACATATTTTGATTTGCACACATATGAGGTGTGGCGCGACTATCTAAGCACCACGCCGACTTGTTAAGCAGCCGATTACTGTTTTTTGCACTTAGCAACATGAAATATGATTTTGCGTCTCTTCCTTTTACATTCTCTTCGTTCGCTTTTGACCTACATTCGGCAACAATGTGGCCAATTTTACCGCAATTGTAACACTTCATTTTTCTGTTTCGGTTCTTGCTTACTTTGTCTTTCTTATTCGCGCTCTCTTTACCTCTCTTATTTGCGCTCTCTTTGCTTAAAAATGCCTGTGCATTATTTTCGTTCACGTTTTCTATATGTTCTTCATTCTTGCGTCTGTCGCAATCTTCAAACAATTTCAAAGTACTCAACTTTGGTTATTCATCACGTGATTCCAATGCTACAACCAGATTTTCATATGATTTGAGTAATCTCTGTTGACTGCTCCACCGTGTTCACAAAATTAGCAATATGCATTTGCATGATCTCAATCTCGTTCATCCGCATGAAGAGTAATCTCTTGAACAACGTGACCTTCCTCACTGGACCGGTGGGCTGATGCACTGCCTTTAGGGTTATCCACGCACTCGACGCCGTATCACATTTCTTAATGAGACCAATCTCAGAACTTCTTACTGAGAGAGTAATCACCGCTAAAGCCTTTTCGTTTTTTGATATGCACTGGCTATATTCATTCGTCCTGTCTAACTTGGGCGTTTCATAGCTTCCGAAGTGACGGATCATAGCTCCTGGTGAATTAGCACACTTTTCATTTGGACACACCACGAATCATAATTTGCTTCGTCCAACTTGTCTATATTGTACAGCGCACTCATTTTTCGCCTGTACTTGTTCTTACATAGACAACTGAGTTGGTTTGCACACAGCAATACAAATTGGCTGCTGCAGCTAATTTAGTTGTTCAACATAGCTCTAGATGATCGAACGTGTCGTTTATCTGCTCTCGTTGGTTTAGTACGTGGCTTCAAACCTTCATATAAGCAATTGCTGTGAATAAAAGGCAAAGCGTTGGCTTCCAGCCTCATCATCTATTGGAAATAAATATTATATCGTAGTGCAATCAATTTGTGTTATTATTTGATTTATTGCACTATTGATAAGTTAAATTAAGATAGGCAGTGCAAAAAAAAGTACAATAATTGGAGAGTTACAACAATGCTTCGAGCTGCTATAAAATATATTTTTAAAGGCCTGGTGCTTGGTAAGAGAATGGTTCATTTGAATTGGTTAAAACCTTAAGCATAGTTTACAGATCGAAAAGTTATCGATAAATGAAAGTGTACTTATAAATGCAGTAAAGGCGGAAAATTAAATTCATTACGTAATTGCCCCTCAGTAGAGCGCTTTGGTTTTAGGTCCCACAAGCGAAATATAATCCAATTTCGCTTGCCAAAATTTTGGTCAGTCTCTAAACTGTGCTTTAACCCATCCTGTCAATGCTAAAATTAGAAACAAGCAATTGACAAACTAATGTGAAATAAAAAACAGTTTTCAATTAATCAATTTTATAAACATATTTATTCACAGTTTTTGAAGGCTTACTGAACTATAAAATTATATTTCGAAACACGAAATATTGTTTAATTGCAGGCCTGGTGGTCCTACTTGCATGCTGGTTGTATTTTTATGATAATACTGATACTTGGGTCCGACTCGACAAGTCGAAGACGTTCCCCGAATACACTGTAAGCGGCGGCTCCGATTTGCAGGGCTACAATAACTTCGTGGGACGCGTTCATCATGAGGGCTCTTTCCTGCCAGCACGTGTCAGAGCGGAAACTGGCTATACTGCTTATTGCACCAAAGAAGCCGCTTTTGCAGCGACCAACTTCCAGCTGCTTGTTGATCCTAACAACAGATATCACTGGGTGCGCAGCTTTGATGGATTTGTGGGAGCCAATTCAGTCTGTTGGACAAGAAGAAAAGGTTTATGTCTGCCGAGCCGAGATTGATGGTGGAATGTCAATTGGCACACTGTATTTATCGGAAAAGAAATGCATTATCATTTATGAGAATCTTTCCCCGAGAGTCATCGATACATTCGAGGTGCTGGTTCGAAAACATGGTATATTGTGGTCAACATTGTTGAAAGTTATAGGGCTCCTAGGCGGGCTAATAGCATTTCTTATAAGTGCACTTTGTTTTATAATTCTGATTGTCATCCTCATCATGTCAAGAAAGAAAAAATCCAGACCGGATAGACCGATGCAAGTTGATGCAAGCATCGCGGATATGACCGTCAGTATTGAGGCCGAACCTACGGATACCGTCGAAAATTTCGAAGTCAAAATCGACGAAAGAGAAGGAATTCAAAGTACGCAGAATACGATGCAAGTTGATGCAAGCATCGCGGATATGACCGTCAGTATTGAGGCCGAACCTACGGATACCGTCGAAAATTTCGAAGTCAAAATCGACGAAAGAGAAGGAATTCAAAGTACGCAGAATACGATGCAAGTTGATGCAAGCATCGCGGATATGACCGTCAGTATTGAGGCCGAACCTACGGATTCCGTCGAAAATTATGAAGTCACGATTGAAGAAAGAGAAGGAATTCAAAGTACGCAGAACACGATGCAAGTTGATGCAAGCATCGCGGATATGACCGTCAGTATTGAGGCCGAACCTACAGATACCGTCGAAAATTTCGAAGTCAAAATCGACGAAAGAGAAGGAATTCAAAGTACGCAGAACACGATGCAAGTTGATGTAAGCATCGCGGATATGACCGTCAGTATTGAGGCCGAACCTACGGATACCGTCGAAAATTATGAAGCCACGATTGAAGAAAGAGAAGGAATTCAAAGTAAGCAGTATGCGAGGCAAGTCATCGATAAAAGCACCTCGGATAAGAACCTACGGATACCGTCGAAAATTTCGAAGCCGAGTTCGATGAAAGAGAATACATTGGAAGTATCGCAGAATGCGAGTCAAGTCATCGATAAAAGCACCGCGCATAAGAACCTACGGATACCGTCGAAAATTTCGAAGCCAAGTTCGATGAAAGAGAATCAATTGGAAGTATCGCAGAATGCGAGTCAAGTCATCGATAAAAGCACCGCGGATAAGAACCTACGGATACCGTCGAAAATTTCGAAGCCAAGTTCGATGAAAGAGAATCAATTGGAAGTATCGCAAAATGCGAGTCAAGTCATCGATAAAAGCACCTCGGATAAGAACCTACGGATACCGTCGAAAATTTCGAAGCCAAGTTCGATGAAAGAGAATACATTGGAAATATCGCAGAATGCGAGTCAAGTCATCGATAAAAGCACCGCGCATAAGAACCTACGGATACCGTCGAAAATTTCGAAGCCAAGTTCGATGAAAGAGAATCAATTGGAAGTATCGCAAAATGCGAGTCAAGTCATCGATAAAAGCACCTCGGATAAGAACCTACGGATACCGTCGAAAATTTCGAAGCCAAGTTCGATGAAAGAGAATACATTGGAAGTATCGCAGAATGCGAGTCAAGTCATCGATAAAAGCACCGCGGATAAGAACCTACGGATACCGTCGAAAATTTCGAAGCCAAGTTCGATGAAAGAGAATCAATTGGAAGTATCGCAGAATGCGAGGCAAGTCTTCGATAAAAGCACCTCGGATAAGAACCTACGGATACCGTCGAAAATTTCGAAGCCAAGTTCGATGAAAGAGAATACATTGGAAGTATCGCAGAATGTGAGTCAAGTCATCGATAAAAGCACAGCGCATAAGAACCTACGGATACCGTCGAAAATTTCGAAGCCAAGTTCGATGAAAGAGAATCAATTGGAAGTATCGCAAAATGCGTGTCAAGTCATCGATAAAAGCACCTCGGATAAGAACCTACGGATACCGTCGAAAATTTCGAAGCCAAGTTCGATGAAAGAGAATACATTGGAAGTATCGCAGAATGCGAGTCAAGTCATCGATAAAAGCACCGCGGATGAGAACCTACGGATACCGTGGAATTTCGAAAACCCGATCTTGACGATGAGAGAGAATCTATTTGATACCACTGGTATTCCATTCGCCGTTACAGCCACAGCAATCGTAGCAATATTATTTTCAATTTTTAGGGGAAAAGGAATGTAACTAAAAAACTAATCGTAACGTTTAAGGTGGTTTTTCAGTTTTAAATTTCATGTTTAACATTTTTTCTTAATATTAGCAATTGCAATTTTTGTTTGTTTTTATTTTGTTTTATATATAATTACGTATTTAGGTGAGAGTTGTACCGGCAGCGCCAATTGAATAGAATCCGACAATTGATTATTAGTAATTTTTATTGAATAAAACACACGTCTTCTTAGCTTTGCGTACAAAATAACTCTGACTTATGCTTATGGTTTTATCTATTATGAAAGCTCGCATTTGCGTCTTCTGCGGTGTTGTAGATTTGTTGCTGCGTCTTTAGTTCTAGGATTTTGTTTACTTTTAGAAAATGCGCTGACGGATGCGTTTATGCTGAGACGGCGTTTTAATTCTTGCGCGCTGCTGTTGCGGTTGCAGTGAGTGTGGACATGAGAGATCTGCGTGATCTGGATATGTCACTATATATATATTACTTTTGTTTGGTTTGTGGAGAGTAATATATGAATGCTTAAAAACTAATATTTGAATATTTATTTCTTAAAGGCGGTTACATATTATTCATTTATTTAATTTATTTTTTTCAAATTAAATTGTTCTAGTTATCACAAAAATAAAATTGTTAAATTATTATGTTTTTTTTTTGTATGAATATGCGTAAATTTTTGTTCAGTGTTTTGTGTAACTTATTCAAATACTAATTTTATTCATTTTAAAGATTATTTAGATTTAGTATTTTGTTCTCAAGCGCATTTTTTTCAATTCAATTAAGTATCACTGCTGTGAATACATTTTTATTTATATGTAAAAAGTAATAAGGGTGTATATGCTAGGGTGTATGCTTTTATAGATAAAAGGATCTGAATGTGGTAATAAAATGTAATAAAAGCTCTGAGCACAATAAACAGAGCGGCATTAAATGTTACACTGCAAAAGTTAATCGAACCACAAGAACATCAATATCAAAGAAAGCGGAGAGTACAAGAGCTTTAGAGCTTATTCATGATCTAAGCTTACACTCACGCTTACGAGGAACCTCGCTCACGCTCGCTCTCAATTTTTTCTCTTTCTCACTATCTCCTTTTGTTCATTTTCGTTTTGTCCATACGCATGCAAAAGCTTGCGCTGGCGTTTACAGTGGGGCAAACAACAAAGTCCTACTCGTAAACGATGTTGTTGTTTTTGAATTGTCTTGAGAACACAGAAAAAAAATGTAACAACACTCTAGCCTATTTTATTTATAATGATAATGAATTACTTCTGCGCTTCAAGCTGCAGGGTTTTTTAATTGCGTTATATATTTTTCTTTCTTTGTGATCACTTCATTGTCTGTTTGAGTTTTTATTATATATATATTATTTGATTTTATATTTATCTTTATTTGGTATCTTATTTGTATATATAGAGTAGCGGACACCTTATTTCGAACATTGTCAAAGAAAAAACGTAATTGCCTGCCATAAGCTAAGCATTCATTATTTTTCAGAAATTCCAAAGACCGATCGTAGGTACATGTATTAACCACCAAAATTAATATATGACCCCAATACACTGGGGTTTCGCCACCCGCTAGGTAGAGTTATGTAAAAAAGTACACTTTTTTGAGGGGAAATTTTATTTGGATCGGTATAAATAAAATAATATATTTGCATTATAAAAACTTAAATAAAGATGTTAATACTTAGTATGATATCCTTTAGCCTTAACCACTTCCCTTAACCTATTATTCATGGAAGATACCACCTTCCTGGTAGCTTCTGGGCTGATTCTGCTCCACTCATCCCGCAGAGCAATTTTAAGTTCTTCTTTGCTGGATATTCTGTGCTTCCGGATGTTATTTTCCGGCAGAGCCCACAAATTCTCAATAACATTTAAATCTGGAGACTGGACTGGCGGAATTATCATGTGGGGGCAGTTCCTGATGAGCCAGGACTGTACTATCTTGGCCTTATGCTTGGGATCGTTGTCCTGGTTGAACCGGAAATTACGTCGGATTCCTACCTTCTCGGCACTTTGGAGTAAATTTTCCTTTAGCATGTTAAAGTACACATTCTTGTCCATTGTTGTTTAAAAAATCATAAAATTCCCGAATCCGGCTGACGAGATACATACCCATGCCATGTCACTTCCTCTACCGTGCTTGGCTGTTGCCTTTACGTGTTTGGGATTTTTTATTTATTTGGACGTAGAAGTACTAACGAGCAGCACATTCAAGTGGCCCAACGATACCAAGCACGGGCTTGTTAACGCACGGACCCAGGCAAAACTGCAACCCACCTCCCACCCAACCGACCGAGGGGTGCGCCGCATAACGCGCGGTTACGAAGTTCGCGAATTTAAAAAAAGATGGGACAAGACAACTGTTTTAATAGAATAAATGGAGGAAGTACAACATATTAACGGATAAAACATATTATAATTAGTACACAAAATTCTAAATGGGTTATGAACAGCAAAATTGGAACTACAAGTTTTAAGAAAAAGAGGTAGATAATTCCTTGTATTTCTGATCGGGACTGTAAAATTAAGTTGGCTGATTAACTCCGAAGAATCAATCTCACCGTTTATAAGCTTGTGTAAAAAAATAACACCAAGCATTATTCTACGATCAGAAAGAGAAGGAAGATTTATTAACAAAAGTCTACTATGGTAAGAGGGTAAGCTAATGTTAGTATTCCAATGCAAACCCCTAAAGGCAAATAAAAGAAATTGTTTTTGAACGGATTCTATTCTATCCTGATGAACCTTGTAATTGGGTGACCATATACAGGATCCATATTCCAGAATAGGACGCACAAGTGAAATATAAAGAGTTTTAGTAATGTAGGGATCGTCAAATTCCTTAGACCAGCGCTTAATGAAGCCCAAGACCCCAAATGCTCGATTAACAGAGGAAGAAACATGCTTGTCGAACTTAAGCTTGGGATCTAAAAGTATTCCCAAATCATCAACACATTCAATGCGTTTTAATGGCTTGCCATGAAGAAAATATGTATTTAAATAGGGCAATCGCCTATAGAAGGACATAAATTTGCATTTTTCACAATTTAGATTTAAAAAATTTATACGACACCAGACTTCAAAACTATACAAGTCAGCCTGAAGCCTCTGTCCAGCAAACGAGTCAGTAGACGACAGACACAGTTTTACATCATCGGCATACATTAGTACCCGAGAATGTCTTATAACGGCCGGAAGATCATTTATGAATAAAGTGAAAAGCAAAGGGCCAAGGTGACTTCCTTGTGGTACTCCGGAAGTAACCCGAACAGACTTTGAGATAGAACCTCTGAAGTAAACTTTCTGTGTCCTACGCGTTAAGTAGTTTGAGATCCAACAAATTAAGTTATTTGGGAATCCCAGAAGATTAAGTTTGTGAATAAGTAATGAATGATTAACGGAATCAAATGCCTTACTAAAGTCAGTGTAAACAACCTCCGTTTGCATCTTGGTTTCAAAACCCTTAATAACAAAAGAAGTGAATTCTAATAGGTTAGTTGTGGTAGACCTATATTTCATAAACCCGTGCTGGCAGGGAGAAATTATGGATCTGCAAAGATGTTGTAGTTGAGAAGTTACCAATTTCTCAAAAATCTTTGGAACAGCAGACAGCTTAGATATACCTCTATAATTTTGAACATTAGATTTGTTTCCTTTTTTTAGGAGAGGAATAATAAATGATTCTTTCCAAATGTCTGGAAAAGAGCATAACTCCACAGATAATTCAAAAAGTCTAAACAAAGGCTTCAAAAGACCGTCAGCGCAGTACCTAAGCACACAGCCAGGTACACCATCGGGTCCCGGTAAGAATACCGGCTTAATGACATTTAGTTCATTAAGCAAAGATTTCTCCGTTATCAAAGGACCAAAAATGCAATTAGAGCCACTAACCAGGTAAGGATATGGCAAAACCAATTGATGATTATGGGAACTATATGTGGTTTGAAAAAATTCGGCAAACAAATCTGCAATGGCCAGATCTGTGTCTGCAGTCTTGTTTTCAAAAATTACGGTAGAAGGAAGTATTGTTGAGCCTCTCTTAGCATTAACAAAATCATAAAAACGTTTAGGATCCCGCTGAAACTGTAAACTACAGCTTCTTAGGTAATCCTTATAACATTTGTTATTCATAGCCGAAAACTTGGATCGTGCAATCAAGTAACGAGAGTAATCCAAGGAAGAGCCAGTTTCCCTGAATTTCTTATACATTCTTGACTTATTATTCTTTAACCTGATCAATTCCCGCGTAAACCACAAAGGTTTGGTAGACCTACATGGCTCACGAACAGGAACACACAAGTCAAACAAACCGTCCAACGTATTATAAAAGACCTCGATTGCAACATCCATGTCCGCACAATTATAAAGCCGGGACCAGTCAGTCTGCGATAAGAGACGATTTAACATAGCAAAGTCGGTTTCCCGAAATTGACGAACTCGCCCTGAAAGCTTGTTATTCAGGTCAGTATTGGACTGTCGCCACACATAATTAAGTCCGTCCGAGTCAAAAATGGTGAATTTGGACTCATCTGCAAATATGACTGTGTTCCAGAACTCCAAACCCTTGTCCAAGTGGTTTTTGACGAACGTCATCCAAGTCCCTTTATTTTTCGCGTTTATAAAGGGCTTTTTCCGTGGTACTCGGGTATTAAAGTCATGTTTGCGCAGAAACCTGCGCTCAGTTTCTACACAGCACTTTTTCCCCATTTCATCCTGCACCTGTTGAGCTACTTTTGGAGCTGATAGCTTGGGATTTCCCCTTATTTTCCTGGTGATCCTTCGCTCCCCCTCATAGGTGAAAATCTTGTTTGGTGCCATTCTGCCCTTGCCCTCAATCCGATTTGAGTCGACGAAGCGCCGAATGATGTTATACACAGTTGAGTTGCTCAGATTGACCATTTCAGCTATTTGGCGATGTGAATATCCGTTTTGGAAGTGTTCCAGGATGAGTTTCCGTTGTGCAATGGTAGTCTGTTTGTCCATAGTCCTTTTTGGCTTATTGCACCAGAGATGCAGGATAAAATTAAACTGACTATAAAGGATTGGTCTATTTATACCGAAAATACTCAACTTTAGGTAAAAAAAATCCGGGTTTTATGGCACCCAGGTGTCCACAATGTACCTGGCCAAATAAGCTGTCCCCTCAAAATAGGGTACTTTTTTACATAACTCCACCTAGCAGGTGGGGAAACCCTAGTGTATTGGGGTCATATAATAATTTTGGTGGTTAATATATATACCTATCATCTGTCTTTGGAATTTCTGGAAAATAATGAATGGTTAGCTTATGGTAGGCAATTACTTTGCTTCTTTGACACTTGGCCAAATAAGGTGTCCGCCACTGTATGTAGGGGTCTCTTTTGGTAGTTGCATTCTTTGTTTATGCTTAATCTTATTTTATTAATAGAAAGTGCGTCTGCGGTGTTGGCATGCTGTATGGTAAGCGTGAGTGTGGTGTGAGTGTGGACATGAGGGATCTGCGGGATCTTAATATGCCACTATATATAATACTTTCGTTTGGTTTGTGGAGAGTAATATGTTAAATAGAGAAATATGCTTAAAAAATAATATTGGAATATTTATTTCTTAAAGGCGGTTACATTTTATTCATTTATTTAATTTATTTTTTTCAAATTAAATTGTTCTAGTTATTATTTTATTGGCTTATATGTCGATATTCACGCTTATTCAGTGTACTTTGTGTAATCACAAAAATAAAATTGTTAAATTATTATTGTTTTTTTTATATGAGTATGCGTAAATTTTTGTTCAGTGTATTGTGTAACTTATTCAAATACTAATTTTATTCATTTTAAAGATTATTTAGATTTAGTATTTTGTTCTCAAGCGCATTTTTTTCAATTCAATTAAGTATCACTGCTGTGAATACATTTTTATTCATACGTAAAAAGTAATAAGGGTGTGTATGTATGCTATTATAGATAAAAGGATCTGAATGTGGTAACCAAATTTAAAAAGGGAGGGATAATTTACTTTAATTCAAAATATTCTCTTTCAAATATGGGCATTATGCATTACGTTAAATGTTTCAAATAGACAAAAGCTCTGAGCACAATGAAAAGAGCGGCATTAAAATTTACATTGCAAAAGTTAATCGAACCACAAGAACATCAATATCAAAGAGAGCGGAGAGTATAAGAGCTTTAGAGCTTAATCATGATCTAAGCTTACGCTCACGCTTACGAGGAACCTCGCTCACGTTAGCTCGCTCTTTTTTTCTCACTATCTCCTTTTGTTCATTTTCGTTTTGTCCGTCCGCATGCAAAAGCCTGCCCTGGCCTTTACAGTGGCACAAACAACACAACTCATGTGATATGTATGACACAGTGAAAACTTGTTGTTTCTTATCATAAAATGCCTTCTCAACGCGGTTGTTTAGCTTTGAGAAGGTTAAGAATATCGGGATCCACGGTGTGCCCTTCCCTCTTGGGGAAATGTAAGTAAGGAAGGGTGGTTGAGTGACCTTTATTCTCAGTAATCCAACCTATGGATTTTCGCAGCCTTATGCACGTGATTATTTTCTTATTAAGCTGGTTTTGATTGGTTTGCTTGGGTCCAATGGCTTTTCTACAAGTAAAGAAATCAACAGTTACCTTTTTGGACGTTAAAAGCTAGTAATTGCGAATTTGATATTTCAAAAATTGAGTTACAACCGGATTACCCGTATCAGTTGTGAAAATCTGATCAATAAAGCATTCTGAAAATACACCAATGATTTCTGAGAGCGTTTTTAGAATTCCTACTACTTCTTCAGAAATTTTGGTACTTTGAGACCCCCACACCAATTACAGCCCTTACATTTTCATGTTCCCCATTTCTTGATTTTATTTTAATATTTGGGGTTCATAGTATTGCTTTTCTTTTCTTTTGTTGCATATTGAACATAGTTCCTTCTTAATGCTTCCCTTGTTATTCACTTTTTCAAGCCTTTCAATAGAAGTCTTATTTATAAATTTAAAACATTGACTTATATTATTTCCCGGGGCCTTAACATATTTGACAATATTTTATAAAATTGTTATTATGTTTTTTAAATGTGGGTTGCAAGTTCTTGCGCTGAACTTAGAGTGTTGAGTATCTGCTCTAAGTACATCCAAGAGATAGTCTTTTGTCTGATCCATCAGATTACCATCACATTTATTAAGATGAAAAGTGAGGTTGAGAGTGCTAAATTCACCGTTATCGTGGTTGTGTTGCTATTTCTTAAGGGTTTTAGTTTCCTTGTATTATTGATATTTATTTCCTAAAGCATTTGCAACGTAAGTACTTCTTCGACTTCTAACTTTTCTGCTATTAGTTGATCTTATGTTACCCCGACTGTAGAGTTTTCAAACTGGATGAGGAATGTTCCCCTTAGTTCCATTGGTTCCTTGTCGATTTTTCTTGTGCCTTCGAAGTTGTTAGGCAGGATTGTTCCAGTGAACATGTCTTCACGGTCGAGTTGACTATTGATTAGTCGGCAGTCAGACGTTATGCACTTTAGGAAGCGTGCTATACAGGTGTCGTAGCTGTGATCTGTTAGCTTACTCTACTACATGTACTTTTGTCATTATGGTTTTCGCAAATTTGAATGAGTTCTGCTCGTCTTCAGCAAAGCCAATTCCCCGAGGTCTATGTGCCTATTGTCTTCGAGAATTATGTCGCCGATATCGAAGTCGATGGCAAACAGGTAAGCTCTGCTTTATAGCCCACTTTTTATGAATCCCTCCCTTAAGATAAGCACGTGAGTAATGATATTTTCTTTTTCTTGTTAAACAAACTACTTTTTGCTATAAGTTCTTGCTAATTTAATACTTAGGCATTTTCTTTAATTTTCATTAATAAAAGAAATGCCTGATTTGATTTCATATTCTTTTGTGCTTTTAAAATAGACGTCATGCTGTGTGTATGACACCCAACTCTAATCACAACTTCCTATCTCCTCCTCTCCATCGCAACTCGTCTAGTCTCACAGCATGCAAAATCATCTGATCATCGTTTTTGCTTTGTGTATTTTTTTCTCCTGTTGTAAAAAAAAGTTGTGAGTCAATATCAATTGTTGGAAGGCAGAAAGCAGACAGGCAAAGTAGCTCGCTCACCCTCTCATTCTCCCACTCTCGCCCCCTACTCTCCTTGCGCATATAACGAACGGGCAGATTTACATACTATACGCACGCACGCATACACACATATACACATGCACACACGTACTAATACTAAAGCACGTACTTGTACTGCAAGAGCTCCCTTCCTTCCTTTTCTTGCTGTGTGCTCTTGCTCTTTTTATTCGTCTTATACAAGCCTGTTGCGCAGATACAGTTTTGCGCTCTGCTGCCCGCGCTCTCTCTCATTCTCTCTCCCTCTCTGGCTCGTTATATATGTACATATGCATGTCTCTCTGTCTCTCTAGTTCCCCCTCTCAACCAATTGTTTAGAGCCAATAGCACACCACGCTCTCTCTCTCAATTGTAATAAGATAAGCCAAAAGAAAAAAGACAAAAAAAAAATACTGGTATTTGCCATTTTGAATTGCATTAAGTCACGTTTTGTGTTTTATTTTTGATTTTCGGTTATTTGCGAAATATTTAGCGTTTCTAATATTCTTATAGGTTAATTTTTTTTTTTTTTGAACAATTTCTACAGCGCAATATGGCTGCGCTTGTGTGTTGTGTTTGAAAAGCGCTTACAAGTGATGTACATATGTATGTATCTGTGTCTGTGTGTATTTGTGCATGTGTGGGGCTGTCGTTCACGGCATTCTAGGTATTGTGTCTGATTAATACGTTTGGCATTTCCGCCAGTTCCTTGTTTTTTGCAATCTCTCAACTTGAAGTTGACTACTCTCGCCTGCAGCGACTACTTTGCTTTGTGATGGTGTTGATGACGATTGAAACGGGCTTTTTTGCCACATAATTGCGACGAACTTAACGGGAGTCGTGTTATCACTCTATACAAACTTACTATATGTGTTTTGGTTCCTATAATAAAATCATAAGCTATTAATACGTGCGGAATAAGGAAAATATCAGCAAATAATATTGCAAACACTGCACTCAATAGCACTAGGTCAGCGGTCGCCTCACACTGGGGTCGCTGCACTCGATGGAATTGGAGCAGCGATCGCCTTACACTGGGGTCGCTGCACTCGATAGAATTAGAACAGCGGTCGCCCTACAAAGAGCCGCATAGTGTATTTAGCATTTAAGAATTGGGTATAAATAAAGGTCTGCTCATCATAGCAGTGAGTTCGAATCTAATCGTCAACTCCGCTAGTTTAGATTTCTACCATCGCACTCACTGTGCGCATCGAAGGATCTCACTCTCCGTAGTCCAACTAGTTACTAGTGCTAGTTGCGACGCTTTTAGTAGTCAGTTTATGTGCTGAATACTTTCCTTTAAACACACACAAACAATATGCATTCTCATATATACCTACTCATTTATACTACCAGAGAAACCTCTACATTAGATTATAATGACGTGATTCTATTTCTGTGCATTTATTTTTTACGTGGAGTTGGCCTTATGGGTAAAAGCAGGAGGATTATGATAGACTGCGACCGCTGAGTTATCCCGATACTGATTGTATACTTATGTGTTCCTCAGTGGATTCTCCCGATTCGCTAGAAAATATTCCCGAAAAATGGACTCCAGAGGTGAGCAGTCGTTTGGATTTACAAATTGTTTACTTACAAACTGTATATTTATAATAACAGTCTTATTTTCAGCTTAAACATTTTTGTCCCAATGTTTCAATCATTTTGGTAGGCAATAAGAAAGATTTGCGAAATGATCCGAACACAATTCGGGTAAGTTCTCCATTAATACTCATTACGTGTCGTCATTTAAAACCATAATTATTTTGGTTTCGTGCAGGATCCGGCAAATATGCCGCAAAGCCGCTGAGAAGATAAGTGCCTTTGCCTATTTCGAATGTTCGGCCAAGTCCAAGGAGGGTGTGCGAGAAGTTTTTGAGACAGCAACCAGGGCTGCAGTGCAAGTTAAAAGAGCAAATAACAAAAAAAAAATCTATACATACACAAACACACACACACCCCCGAGAGTCATCGGTGTATAAATAGCAAATATCGTTTAAGTATACATAATATAAATACATACATACATATGTCTGAAACACGTATAGTGTGTAATTAGCCGCGCGGAGTCGACGATTAGTTTCGAAATTCTTAAACCTAAATACATAGAAAATATTATGAAAGCGACCACATGGTTGTTTAGCTTTGAGAAATGGGGAAATGTAAGTAAGGAAGGGTGTTTTTGGGTGGACTTTTGTGTTCCCTGCTATAATGGTTGAGTGACCTTTATTCTGAATAATCCAACCTATGGATTTTCTCAGCCTTATGCCCGTGAGTGTTGCATTTTCTCGTTAAGCTGATTTTGATTATTTTGCTTGCTTGATGTGTTGGCGTCAGCTACAAAGAGCTCGGAATGATAATGAATTGTTTACGCACTTGAATTTCGTGCCCCGACGTTCAATCGTACTTTTATATCGTACATTGGTGACCCCGTCATGATTCGTACTTTTATATCGTACATAAATAAAGTACAAGAGATCTTTTTCTTGTGTTGTGCATTAAAACATTTGAACAGGCATAATTACATATGCAAAGTATATAATAAGGAAGAACAGCAAAGCATAACACATAAAAATACTAGTGCAGTTAGAAATCCGCTACTCAATCGTCGTTTAGTGTGTGTCGCTGCTTTGCTCGAGCTCTCGTGAACTTTTTTCATGTACATGAGCAGCTGCGCGTGGTCGATTGGATACATAAAAACCGCTCTTTCCTGTGAATCGTGCTGTGTTCGGTAATTTGATCATCTGGCTGCAATCTTGTGCGAGCGTTAAGCGTAAATATGAACGCAGTCACGTCCGCTGATAGTGTGCCTGCCAAATTTGCGTTTTATAAGCGGAAGGCTGAAGATAAATATGAGGTGATACAGAAGTTTGACGTAGAGTGGCCGGTGTTAGTGATAGATTCGGTCGATTCGGTGCAAATTAAGTTCAACTTGGAGCAACTGTACGACATGCTAGCATCATTTGACCATTTTCATGAAAGTCTGGAGTGGCTTGATTACGATGAAATAGGTAGTGAGCTTCACATCAGCTTCCAATTGCTGTTTTAGATATTGGTCTTGAGATTAAAAAGGCAGCTTGAATTGCGAGTTGATCGTTTGAAACTTGATGATATCAAGCGAAAAGAGGCTGTGCGTTTCCAAAATGTCATTGCTGACGGACAAGCGTTGGTCCATCATCGGGAATCGCATTCATCCGGAGTTACCTTATATCGATGCGGAGAGTCGGTATGGTGTGCGTGAGCACGCCCGCACCGCTGTCGATAGGATTGTACGCCGGATGCGTTTGTTTCATGGACGAGGAGCTGAAGTGGTCTAAGGATGAGAATCAGCTTCTTATAAAATGGCCATGCTCTAGACTGCTTGCGCTAAGTCCAGAAAAAGGTGGTGTTGCGCAAGCTCATTCGAAGAATGTAAATGGTGGACAAGCAAGAAGCCGTCAACAAGATGTGCCTGACTCCTATTGAGAATACGGTTGAAAGGGAGTCTTTCAACGGGGGGAGTATGAAGGCGTCAGCAGCAAAGAACTTGGAATGATAATTAATTGTTTACGTACTTACATTTAGAGCCCTGCGTGGCTTAGTAGAAATACCATATTGTTAGTCTTGATGGTTTTTATACGCGGCAAAAAGTATGTTGCTCTTGTTTTGGCGTTTTGACAAAGAAAAAGATTTATTCACTGTATGCTTACATCTAGTTGAGGAATCGATCAGTATCGATATCCCTGTTATTGGCATAAGTAATCGATAACGTTATATTGATATTTTCAACACTCCCCATCAATACATATTATTGACAATTTTAGACAAAGCAACCTATTACAATTTTCATGTTTTGACTTGTTCAATTCTTAGTTAAGATATCTGCCACCATTTGACTCGTTGGACAATATTCCAGCAGAATCACAAGCTTACTAAAAACTTCTCGCACGAAGTGACTACGTATATCTTTATGCTTACTTCTTGCATGGTAAACTGGAATCTTAACTAAGTTCAAAGCGCTCAATATATCGCCATGAATTACAATACTTTTCGTATTTCTGTATATGTTCATTTCGTTCCATCATTTTCGAATATAAACAGCTTCTTTAGTTGCTTACGATATGCCCATATATTCGGTTATAGTAGTACTTAGTGCTACTGACGATTGCTTCCTGCATACCCATGAGAATGCGCTACCTCCAAGAATGAACGCGTATCCAGTAAACGACCTTCGATCTGTGTTATCTCCACCCCAGTCTGCATTAACGTAGCCTTTGTTGGGATTTCCAGTTTTTGCATATGTTGTGCTCATTGAAGACGTTGTCCTCAGATATCGCAGCACTTGCTCTGCTACTGCCCAGTGCTCTTGTTGGGGATCCGTAATCCGTTGGGGCAGCTTACATACTGAATGTAAAATGTCAGGTCTGGATGTAACTGCTAGGTACATAAATGATCCGATCAGTGACTGGTACTCTGCCTGGTTGACTCTTTTGAAAAGTTGGCTCTCACATTTGGTGGTGTACCCGGATGCCAACGGAACTGATGCTGGCCGACACGCTTCCATGCCAAACTTCTCAAGCAACTGCAGCACATGCTGCTGCTGAGTGATCGTTAACGCCCCTGATATGCCCTTTCGATTGATTTCCATACCAAGCAAATTATGTATAGGGCCCTTATCAACCATCTGGAAAATACAAGATATACTCTTTTTTATACTGGCCAACTCACCGATATCTGACTAACATATCATCATATCATTCACACAGACTGCGATTATATTTATGTGGTTTTTAGTTGGTGCACATGTAGATCCAGTTCAGCTGCTATGGCCAACACCATCCTTATTGTCGCATATCGAACTACTGGCGAAAACGTTTCGTCATAGTTCACTCCATGTTGCTGGCTGCAACCCTTTGCCACTAGCCTAGCCCTGTATCGTTCTATGGTGCCATTTTTGCCACGTTTTAGTGCAAAGACCCATCTGCATCCAATCGCCTTATGATTGGATGGTAATTCGGCTGGACGCCAGTTCCATTCACTTTCAGTGCTCCGAATTCCTCTGCCATGGCCTTATGCCATTCGATCGCCTGTGGACTTTCAAATACTTCCTCCACAGTTGCTGGTGTTACGACGTCATAACTGCTCGGAAGATTCAGCTTGTGCCGCTTCTCGTCTGGTCTTAGCCATCCTTGCCCACTGGTTCTTTCAAGCCGGTTACTTTTCTTCCTGATATCTCTTTTGTTGGTTTCGTGATCCTCATCACCATTCACTTTACTTTTGTCATCCGATTTGTTGTTATCGGTGATACCGTTATCTTCATCGCTGCCTCTGCTGCTGGATCTGCTGATGCCTCTGCTACTGCTTCTGTTGCTGGCTCTGCTGCTTCTTCTGTAGGACTGCACTTCTGTACATTTCATTCATACATCGCGCCATCTCCACGAGAGCGCGATTCATCCTTTATGCTGTGGTGCGTGTGGCGCACTCAATTGGCGGACGATCCCATTTTGTCTCAGAAATACGTCCAACTCGTTGTTGACAGATTCTCTGCCATTGTCACTGCGAAGTACTTTGATCCGTTTTTCCGTTTGGCATTCCACCATGTTCCTATAGTTCTTAAACACATTTAGAATTTCTGATTTATTTTTGATATGATATACGTGAACATAACGTGACTTATCATCAATAATGGTAACAAAGTCACGTCATCCTCCGGTTGAACATATGTTTATAGGGCCGCAAACATCACTATGTATGAGGTTTAAAACATCCTCACTTTTGCTGACCGACATATTAAATGGCTTCGCGCAACAGTTGCTCTGTAGGCATATTTTACAGTCCAATTCGCTTGTTCTGTCGAAGTTCACCACGCACCAATTTCATATTATTTAACTCTTTGAGGCTTTGCATGTCCAGATGTCCATATCTTTTATTACCGTTTTCGTCAGTGCTGGTTACAATGCAGCCTCCTTTTACTAATCTGCTCACCGAAATAAAGTTGCATTGTAATTGTGGTCCATAAAGAACGTGTTTAAGTTTTACTGTTGAAGAGTTCGTTTTAATCATGACGTCTCCTCGTCCGACTACTTCTAGTGACTTCTCACCAGCAAGTGTGACTGTATCAGTGCATTGTTCAAACGAATTAAACATATTTTGATTTGCACACATATGAGGTGTGGCGCGACTATCTAAGCACCACGCCGACTTGTTAAGCAGCCGATTACTGTTTTTTGCACTTAGCAACATGAAATATGATTTTGCGTCTCTTCCTTTTTTCTCTTCGTTCGCTTTTGACCTACATTCGGCAACAATGTGGCCAATTTTAACGCAATTGTAACACTTCATTTTTCTGTTTCGGTTCTTGCTTACTTTGTCTTTCTTATTTGCGCTCTCTTCACCTCTGTTATTTGCGCTCTCTTTGCTTAAAAATGCCTGTGCATTATTTTCGTTCACGTTTTCTGTATGTTCTTCATTCCTTCTTTTAACCTTTAAAGTACTAAACTTTGGTAATTCATAACGTGATTCCAATGCTACAACCAGATTTTCATATGATTTGGGTAAACTTGCCAAGAGTAAAATAGCATATATTTCCTCTTGCAGCTCAATGCCAATCTCTGGTAACTGCTCCACCGTGTTCACAAAATTTGCAATATGCATTTGCATTATCTCATTCTCGTTCATCCGCATGAGATTACTCTCTTGAACAACTTGACCTTTCTAACTGCAGCATAGCGTCAGCAGCGCTCTCTCTTTATTCAGCGCTCTCTATCGAGAAAAGGGCATTGGCTAATTTGACGGCTGCTGCAGCAAATTTAGTTGTTCAACATACCTCTAGATGATTGAGCGTGTCGTTTATCTGCTCTCGTTGGTTTAGTACGTGGCTTCAAACCTTCATAAAGCAATTGTTGTGGAAAAAGCGTTGGCTCCCAGCCTCATCATCTATTGGAAATAAATATTATATCGTAGTGCAATCAAATTGTGATATTATTTGAATTATTGCACTATTTATAAGTTAAATTAAGATAGGCAGTGCAAAAATAAAAGGTACAACAATTGTATTAGTCCACAGTCTTTAAAAGCTCATTGGAGAGTTAAAATAATGTTTCAAGCTGCGATATACTATATTTTTGAAGGCCTGGTGCTGGGTAAGAGAATGGTTGAATTGAATTGGTTAAATTTCGCACCTTAAGCATAGTTTACAGATCATAAAGCTATCGATAATGTGAAACTTCATTTGGAAAAATGGTAGCGAAATATTTCGCTCAGGAAATAAGCGGACTGTGCATCAAGGTGAAAATAGCAAATTATGAATGAGAAATGATTCGAATCTTCAAGAAGAAATAATTGCCACTCAGTAGACCGCTTTGTTTTTGGGTCCCACAATCGAAATATAATGCAATTTCGCTTGCGAAAATTTTGAACGGTCTATAAACTGTGCTTTAACCCATCCTGTCAATGTTAAAATTAGAAACAAGCAATTGACAAACTAATGTGAAATAAAAAACAGTTTTCAATTAATCAATTTTATAAACATATTTATTCACAGTTATTGAAGGCTTAATTGTTATATTGGCTTATAAAGTTATATTTCGAAACCCAAAATATTGTCTTGTGTGGGTCCTGGTGGTCCTACTTGGATGCGTGCTGTATTTTTTTGGTGAAAATGATACTTGGGTCAAATTCGGCAAGTTGAAGACGTTCCCTGAATACACTGTAAGCGGCGGCTCCGATTTGGAGGGCTACGTTAACTTCGTGGGACGCGTTCATCATGAGGGCTCTTTCCTGCCAGCACGTGTCAGAGCGGAAACTGGCTATACTACTTATTGCACCAAAGAAGCCGCTTTTGCAGCAACCAACTTCGAGCTGCTTGTTGATCCTCACAACAAATATCACTGGGTGCGCAGCTTCGATGGATTTGTGGGAGCCAATTCAGTCTCTGGTGAAACAGGACCTGGGCAAGAAGAAAAGGTTTATGTCTGCCGAGCAGAGATTGATGGTGGAATGTTAATTGGCACACTGTATTTATCGGAAAAGAAATGCATTATCATTTATGAGAATCTTCCCCCGAGAGTCATCGATACATTCGAGGTGTTGGATCGAAAATATGGTAAATTCCGGTCAACATTGCACGAAGTTATAATCTGGCTATCGTATATCACAGGTTTAATTGACTATGTTATCTTTTTCGTTGTCATACTTGTCGTTATTCCACTTTGTCAAGAATGATAACGTACCGACGTACAGTGCACGTTGTTTACCAAGTTAGTGTTGGTCCATGATTCAACGATAATGATGTTTTTGCTCAACTGAAAAACTGGTCCGTCTTAAAATGAACAAAGCTGCTGATCCAGTATAAATTTTTCTTATTGATGTATAAATAGCAAATATCGTTTGCATACATACATACATTGTTCAAAAATGAACACCCTATAATAAGATATACGATAAGAAAAATCATTGTAATCCATAAAGTTGTGGGACCTAATAGTAAAATGATATCGCCGACTCTCGGCTGGCCCTTGGCAGAATGTTCAAAAATGAACACCCTGTATTTATATATATATCACATGTACTAGCTGATGCCTGACACATGCAGGCCAGCCTTGTTCATCGCTACTGAAGTGGAATGTGCAACTACCGTTATTGCTGGCGACGGATTGCCGGCAGCTCGCGGTGCGGCGATCGCCTGCATAAAAATACTAAGAATATAGGCGCCAAGCAGACGCAATACCAGCAGCGGCTGCATATTATGTATATTATGTATAATGTACTTAGGTTTAAGCATTTTTGTATAAATAAAGAGCCTGCTCATCAGAGCAGTTCAGTTCGATCTTACAAGTTTTACAATACAGTTTTGCGCTCTGCTGCCCGCGCTCTCTCTCATTCTCTCTCCCTTTCTGACTCGTTATATATGTACATATGTATGTCTATCTGTCTCTCTCGTTCCCCCTCTCATCCAATTGTTTGGAGCCAATAGCACACCACGCTCTCGCTCTCAATTGTAATAAGATAAGCCAAAAGAAAATAGACAAAACAAAAAATACTGGTATTTGCCATTTTGAATTGCATTAAGTCACGTTTTGTGTTTTATTTTTGATTTTCGGTTATTTGCGAAATATTTAGCGTTTCTAATATTTTTATAGATTTATTATTATTTTTTTTTGTATGAACAATTTCTACAGCGCAATATGGCTGCGCTTGTGTGTTGTGTTTGGAAAGCGCTTACAAGTGATGTACATATGTATGTATCTGTGTCTGTGTGTATTTGTGCATGTGTGGGGCTGTCGTTCACGGCATTCTAGGTATTGTGTCTGATTAATAAGTTTGGCATTTCCGCCAGTTCCTTGTTTTTTGCAATCTCTCAACTTGAAGTTGACTACTCTCGCCTGCAGCGACTTCTTCGCTTTGTGATGATGATTATGGTGATGATGTTGATGACGATTGATTGATTGCTTTTGTGCCACATAATTGCGACGAACTTAACGGGCATTGTGTTATCTCTATATCTATCTCTATACAAACTTACTATATGCATTCTCATATATACCTAATTATTTATACTACCAGAGAAACCTCTACACTCGATTATAATGACGCACCATGGCTGAGAAGATAAATGCCTTTGCCTATTTGGAATGTTCGGCCAAGTTCAAGGAGGGTGTGCGAGAAGTTTTCGAGACAGCAAACAGGGCTGCACTGCAAGCGGAAAAAGCCCAAATGCCTTTTGCTCTAAAGGAGCAAATAACAAAAAAAAAAATCTATACATACACAAACACACACACACCCCCGAGAGTCATTGGTGTATAAATAGCAAATATCGTTTAAGTATACATAATATATATACATACATACATATGTCTGAAACACGTATAGTGTGTAATCAGCCGCGCAGAGTCGACGATTAGTTTCGAACTGGCTGCTCTGACAGGCCTTTATTTATATAAAATTCTTAAACCTAAATACATAGAAAATATTTTGAAAGCGACCGCACGGTTGTTAAGCTTTGAGAAGGTCTCGTGTGCCATTCCCTCTTGGGGAAATGTAAGTAAGGAAGGGTGTTTTTGGGTGGATTTTTGTGTTCCCTGCTATAATGGTTGAGTGACCTTTATTCTGAATAATCCAACCTATGGATTTTCTCAGCCTTATGCCCGTGAGTGTTGCATTTTCTCGTTAAGCTGATTTTGATTATTTTGCTTGCTTGATGTGTTGGCGTCAGCTACAAAGAGCTCGGAATGATAATGAATTGTTTACGCACTTGAATTTCGTGCCCCGACGTTCAATCGTACTTTTATATCGTACATTGGTGACCCCGTCATGATTCGTACTTTTATATCGTACATAAATAAAGTACAAGAGATCTTTTTCTTGTGTTGTGCATTAAAACATTTGAACAGGCATAATTACATATGCAAAGTATATAATAAGGAAGAACAGCAAAGCATAACACATAAAAATACTAGTGCAGTTAGAAATCCGCTACTCAATCGTCGTTTAGTATGTGTCGCTGCTTCGCTTGAGCTCTCGTGAACTTTTTTCATGTACATGAGCAGCTGCGCGTGTGCGATTGGATACATAAAAACCGCTCTTTCCTGTGAATCGTGCTGTGTTCGGTAATTTGATCATTTGGCTGCAATCTTGTGCGAGCGTTAAGCATAAATATGAACGCAGTCACGACCGCTGATAGTGTGCCTGCCAAATTGGCGTTTTACATGATACAGAAGTTTGACGTAGCGTGGCCGGTGTCAGTGATAAATTCGGTCGATTCGGTGCAAGTTAAGTTCAACTTGGAGCAACTGTACGACATGACCATTTTCATGAAAGTCTGGAGCGGCTTGATTACGATGAAATAGGTAGTGAGCTTCACATCAGCTTCCAATTGCTGTTTTAGATATTGGTCTTGAGATTAAAAAGGCAGCTTGAATTGCGAGTTGATCGTTTGAAACTTGATGATATCAAGCAAAAAGGGGCTGTGCGTTTCCAAGGTAGCATCGCTGACGGACAAGCGTTGGTCCGTCATCGGGAATCGCATTCATCCGGAGTTACCTTATATCGATGCGGAGAGTCGGTATGGTGTGCGTGAGTACGACCGCACCGCTGTCGATAGGATTGGACGCCGGATGCGTTTGTTTCATGGACGAGGAGCTGAAGTGGTCTAAGGATGAGAATCAGCTTCTTATAAAATGGCCATGCTCTAGACTGCTTGCGCTAAGTCCAGAAAAAGGTGGTGTTGCGCAAGCTCATTCGAAGAATGTAAATGGTGGACAAGCAAGAAGCCGTCAACAAGATGTGCCTGACTCCTATTGAGAATACGGTTGAAAGGGAGTCTTTCAACGGGGGGAGTATGAAGGCGTCAGCAGCAAAGAACTTGGAATGATAATTAATTGTTTACGTACTTACATTTAGAGCCCTGCGTGGCTTAGTAGAAATACCATATTGTTAGTCTTGATGGTTTTTATACGCGGCAAAAAGTATGTTGCTCTTGTTTTGGCGTTTTGACAAAGAAAAAGATTTATTCACTGTATGCTTACATCTAGTTGAGGAATCGATCAGTATCGATATCCCTGTTATTGGCATAAGTAATTGTTCAAGTATGAACATGAGTGATGCTGATAGCTGACCCATGCAAGCCAGCATTGTTTAAATAGAAACATGAGATATGCTGATAGCTAGCTCATGCAGCGCCCGCAAGATTAGGCACTTGAGGCTGGCTTGCATGGGGTTATTTTTAGAGAAGTCGATGGAGTGAGACGCCTTACAAGCGGCTGCACTCGATAGAGTGAAATAGTGGTCGCCTTACAAACGGCCGTACTCGATAGGGGACCAATGCAGTTGCCTTAAGCGGCTGCATGGTGTATTTTAATGTATTTCTATGTATTTTAGGTTTAAGAGTTTTATATAAAAAAAGGGCCTGCTCGTCAAAGCGGGCAGTCTGAATTTACAACTCAACTCGCAAAGTGTATAATAACTATACATTTTTGGTCCTTCGAGCCGGATACAGTTTTACACTATACGTAATCTGTATAAGTTGAATTTCGAGCCGGATACAGTAATCGATAATGTTATATTGATATTTTCAACACTCCCCATCAATACATATTATTGACAATTTTAGACAAAGCAACCTATTACAATTTTCATGTTTTGACTTGTTCAATTCTTAGTTAAGATATCTGCCACCATTTGACTCGTTGGACAATATTCCAGCTGAATCACAAGCTTACTAAAAACTTCTCGCACGAAGTGACTACGTATATCTTTATGCTTACTTCTTGCATGGTAAACTGGAATCTTAACTAAGTTCAAAGCGCTCAATATATCGCCATGAATTACAATACTTTTCGTATTTCTGTATATGTTCATTTCGTTCAATCATGGAATATTCGAATATAATCAGTTTCCTTAGTTGCTTACGATATGCCCATATATTCGGTTTCAGTACTACTTAGTGCTACTGACGATTGCTTCCTGCATACCCATGAGAATGCGCTACCTCCAAGAATGAACGCGTATCCAGTAAACGACCTTCGATCTGTGTTATCTCCACCCCAGTCTGCATTAACGTAGCCTTTGTTGGGATTTCCAGTTTTTGCATATGTTATGCCCATTGAAGACGTCGTCCTCAGGTATCGCAGCACTTGCTTTGCTGCTGCCCAGTGCTCTTGGTGCGGATCCGTATTCCGTTGGGGCAGCTTACATACTGAATGTAAAATGTCAGGTCTGGATGTAACTGCTAGGTACATTAATGATCCGATCAGTGACTGGTACTCTGCCTGGTTGACCCTTTTGCAAAGTTGGCTCTCACATTTGGTGGTGTACCCGGATGCCAACGGAACTGATGCTGGCCGACACGCTTCCATGTCAAACTTCTCAAGCAACTGCAGCACATGCTGCTGCTGAGTGATCGTTATCGCCCCTGATATGCCCTTCCGATTGATTTCCATACCAAGCAAATTATGTATAGGGCCCTTATCAACCATCTGGAAAATACAATATATACTCTTTTTTATACTGGCCAACTCACCGATATCTGACGAACATATCATCATATCATCCACATAGACTGCGATTATATTTATGTGGTTTTTAGTTGGTGCACATGTAGCTCCAGTTCAGCTGCTATGGCCAACACCATCCTTATTGTCGCATATCGAACTACTGGCGAAAACGTTTCGTCATAGTTCACTCCATGTTGCTGGCTGCAACCCTTTGCCACTAGCCTAGCCCTGTATCGTTCTATGGTGCCATTTTTGCCACGTTTTAGTGCAAAGACCCATCTGCATCCAATCGCCTTATGATTGGATGGTAATTCGGCTGGACGCCAGTTCCATTCACTTTCAGTGCTCCGAATTCCTCTGCCATGGCCTTATGCCATTCGATCGCCTGTGGACTTCCAAATGCTTCTTCCACAGTTGCTGGTGTTACGACGTCATAACTGCTCGGAAGATTTAGCTTGTGCCGCTTCTCGTCTGGTCTTAGCCATCCTTGCCCACTGGTTCTTTCAAGCCGGTTACTTTTCTTGCTGATATCTCTTTTGTTGGTTTCGTGATCTTCATCACCATTCGCTTTACTTTTGTCACCCGATTTGTTGGTATCGGTGTTACCGTTATCTTCGTCGCTGCCTCTGCTGCTGGATCTGCTGACGCCTCTGCTGCTGCTTCTGTTGGACTGCACTTCTGTAAATTTCATTCATACATCGCGCCATCTCCACGATGGTGCGATTCATCCTTTCTGCAACTTCATTATGCTGTGGTGTGTGTGGCACACTCAATTGGAGGACTATCCCATTTTGTCTCAGACATACGTCAAACTCATTGTTGACATATTCTCTGCCATTGTCACTGCGAAGTACTTTGATCCGTTTTTCCGTTTGGCATTCCACCATGTTCTTATAGTTCTTAAACGCATTTAGAACTTCTGATTTATTTTTGATATAATATATATATACCGTTTTCGTCATACACTCATGAACGAATGTTCTTGAAGATTACAGTGCAGCCTCCTTTTACTAATCTGATCACTGTTTTTTGCACTTAGCAACCGCTCTCTTTACCTCTCTTATTTGCGCTCTCTTAAGCTCTCTTATTTGCGCTCTCTTTGCTTAAAAATGCCTGTGCATTATTTTCGTACACGTTTTCTATATGTTCTTCATTCTTGCGTCCATCGCATTCTTCAAACAATTTAACATTCAAAGTACTAAACTTTGGTAATTCATCACGTGATTTTCCAATGCTACAACCAGATTTTCATATGATTTGAGTAATCTCTGTTGACTGCTCCACCGTGTTCACAAAATTAGCAATATGCATTTGCATGTTCTCATTCTCGTTCATCCGCATGAAGAGTAATCTCTTGACCTTTCTCACTGGACCGGTGGGCTGATGCACTGCCTTTAGGGTTAACCACGCAGTCGACGTCGTATCACATTTCTTAATGTGACCAATCTCAGAACTTCTTACTGAGAGAGTAATCACCCTTAAAGCCTTTTCGTTTTTTGATAAGCATTGGCTATATTCACTCGTCCTGTCTGAACTTGGGGATTTCATAGCACACTTTTCATTTCGACACACCACGAATCATAATTAGCTTCGTCCAACTTGTCTATATTGTACAGCGCACTCTTTTTTCGCTTGTACTTGTTCTCACACAGAAAACTTCAGTTGGTATGCACACTGCAATACAAATTATGCGATTATACAGCGCTCTCTTGGTGCAACACTCTCTCTCTCTCTCTCTCTCTCTCGACAAAAGGTGCTGATCTGACAGCTGCTGCAGCTAGTTTGTTGTTCTGAAAGCTGCAGCATAGCGTCAGCAGCGCTCTCTCTTTATTCAGCGCTCTCTATTGAAAAAAGGGCATTGGCTATTTTGACGACTGCTGCAGCAAATTTAGTTGTTCGACAAAGCTCTAGATGATCGAACGTGTCATTTATCTACTCTCGTTGGCGTGAAGGTTTAGTACGTGGCTTCAAGCCTTCATATAAACAATTCTTGTGAATAAAAGGCAAAGCGCTGGCTTCCAGCCTCATCATCTTTTGGAAATATATATTATATCGTAGTGCAATCAATTTGTGTTATTATTTGCTTTATTGCACTATTGATAAGTTAAATTAAGATAGGAAGTGCAAAAAAAAAGTACAATAATTGGAGAGTTACAACAATGTTTCGAGCTGCGATATACTATATTTTTAAAGGCCTGGTGCTGGGTAAGAGAATGATTCATTTGAATTGGTTAAATTTCGCACCTTAAGCATAGTTTACAGATCAAAAAGTTATCGATAATGTGAAACTTCATTTAAAAAACTGGTCGTGATTGATTCGAATCTTCAAGAAGAAAGTGTACTAATAAATGCAGTAAAGGCCAAAAAATAAATTCATTACATAATTGCCTCTCAGTAGACCGCTTTGCTTTTAGGTCCCACAAGCGAAATATAATGCAATTTCACTAGCCAAAATTTTGGTCAGTCTATAAACTGTCCTGTCAATGCTAAAATTAGAAACAAGCAATTGACAAACTAATGTGAAATAAAAAACAGTTTTCAATTAATCAATTTTATAAACATATTTATTCACAGTTTTTAAAGGCTTACTGAACTATAAAATTATATTTCGAATCACGAAATATTGTCTTATTGGAGGCCTGGTGGTCCTACTTGCATGCTGGTTGTATTTTTATGATAATACTGATACTTGGGTCCAATTCGATAAGTCGAAGACGTTCCCCGAATACACTGTAAGCGGCGGCTCCGATTTGCAGGGCTCTTTCCTGCCAGCACGGGTCAGAGCGGTAACTGGCTATACTACTTATTGCACCAAAGAATTCAGTCTCTGTTGAAACAAGACCTGGGCAAGAAGAAAAGGCTTATGTCTGCCGAGCCGATATTGATGTTGGAATGTTAATTGGCACACTGTATTTATCGGGAAAGAAATGCATTATCATTTATGAGAATCTTCCCCCGAGAGTCATAGATACATTCGAGGTGCTGGTTCGAAAACATGGTATATTGTGGTCAACGTTGTTGAAAGTTATAGGGCTCCTTGGCGGGCTAATAGCACTTCTTATAGCATTTCTGCTTCTTATCCTTATCCTTATACTTGCACTTTTTGATTTTTTGTCAATAAATGAGAAAATCCAGACGGTCGAAGATTTCGAAGCCATCGATGAAAGAGAAGGCCGAAGTAAGCAAGTCTTCGATAAAAGCATCGCAGAATACGAAGCAAGTCTTAGTTAATAGCATCGCGGATAAGACCGTCATTATTAAGGCAGAACCTACGGATACCGTCGAAAATTTCAAAGCCAAGATCAAGGAAAGAGAAAGAACTCAAAGTACGCAGAATACGATGCAAGTCTTCGTTGTAAGCATCGCGGGTAAGACCTTCATTATTGAGGCCGAACCTACGGATACCGTCGAAAATTTCAAAGCCAAGATCTATAAAAGAGAAGGAACTGCTCCTGATGAGCAGCTCTTAATCTTATCTGGCAGGCAATTTGTAAATGATCGCACTCTAGCATCTTACAATGTTAAGAACGAGTCAACAGTGTTCATGGTTTACCGAGTTAGAGGTGGTGCGTGATTCTGTGATAAGAAATAAAGCTCAACGATAATGATGTTTTTGCTCAACTGAAAAACTGGTCCGTACTAAAATTAACAAAGCTGCTGATCCAGTATAAATTTTTCTTATTGATGTATAAATAGCAAATATCGTTTAAGTATACAAAATATAACAACATACATATTAAATATTTAATTACAATACAATTGTTGTAACTGTAATTTGCTATGCTGTCTTCATTTCACCAGAATCATTAAATCTGAATAAAACTCATGTGATACATATTACACAGTCAAAACTTGTTGTTTCTTATCATAAAATGCCTCCTCAACGTGGTTGTTTAGCTTTGAGAAGGTCAGGTGTGCCATTCCCTCTTGGGGAAATGTAAGTAAGGAAGGGTGGTTGAGTGACCTTTATTCTCAGTAATACAACCTATGGATTTTCGCAGCCTTATGCGCGTGATTATTTTCTTCCAAGTCCAATGGCTTTTCTACAAGTAAAGAAATCAACAGTTACCTTTTTGGGCGTTAAATGCCTGTAATTGTGAATTTGATATTCCAAAAATTGAGTTACAACCGGATTACCCGTATCAGTTGTGAAAACCTGATCAATAAAGCATTCTGAACATACACCAATTATTTCTGAGAGCGTTCTTACTTAAGCCAATTTTAGAATTCCTACTGCATTTTACAGCCCTCACATTTTCATATTCCCCATTTCTCGCTTTTATTTTAATATTTGGGGTTCATAGTAGTGCTTTTCTTTTCTTTTGTTGCATATTGAACATACTTCCTTCTTAGTGCATCCTTTGTTATTCACTTTTTCAAGCCTTTCGATAGAAGTCTTATTTATAAATTTAAAACATTGACTTATAATATTTCCAGGGCCTTAACATATTTAACAATATTTTATAAAATTGCTATTATGTTTTTTAAATGTGGGTTGCAAGTTCTTGCACTGAACTTAGAGTGTTGAGTATCTGCTCTAAGTACATCCATCAGATTACCATCACATTTATTAAGATGAAAAGTGTGGTTGAGAGTGCTAAATTCACCGTTATCGTGGTTGTGTTGCTATTTCTTAAGGGTTTTAGTTTCCTTGTAGTATTGATATTTATTTCCTTAAGCATTTCGCAACGGACGTGTTTATTTTTTGCGCATCGTAATTTTATTTAGTTTCGTTCCTTTTTGAATCGAATTATTTATATATTGTGATCGTAAAAATTTTGTGACATTGTGTTATACCGGTTTGTCGTAAAACACATTGTTGAACATCAATATTGCTCTAAAAATTAAATATTGTGTTTAAACTGCAACAACAAAAAGCAGCCCAAATTCAAGCTCTTGTGTGGTATTTGTGTTGCCTGCAATTTTGTTATTGTATTTTTACGCTCTCGCTTGTCTCTTGCGTGTTTAAACTGCATCTTTCTCTCGCGCTCTCTATAACATTGTTGGTGGTAGCGGCTGTTTACTTCTCTCTAGTGTTATATTCCGTTGTGTTTCTTATCTCATTTTTCGGTCGTCGCGCCCGCGCCGTTTTATTTTGTTTTGCTTAACATTGTTTTTGTGCGTAAGTACACATCATTTGTAATAGTTTAACCCTTGTGTGTTCTTAGGGTTTATTTTGTGTTTGCTTTTAATCTACAGTTCTTTTTCAATTTTATTCAATTAAATTATTTATTCCTGTTACTATGTCTGTTAATGTCTGTTACATGAAAAATTGCCAGGTCCGTGCAAGCACTAGGATGGGCTTTGTTTGTTGCTGGCTGTGTGATAACGTATCACACGAAAAATGTGCTGGCCTAAACGGCCGTATTATTGACCTGATTGAGTCTAAATCAGGTCTAAAGTGGACGTGTGACAAGTGTAGGGATGTTGAGAAGGACATGATGGGATTTATCAGGCAGACCAAAAATGGCTTTGGAGATCTCTTCGGTAGGTTTAAAAAACTTTTCGATGGGTTCTCTGCTATGGAAAATGATTTCAAAGGTTTGAAACTTTTGAATGATTCTCCGAAGCGTAAAAAGGCAAATTTTAGGCTTTAACTTAGAATTGATCAATTTGTCCTCCCCTTCTGTTCAAATACACGATAGAAGCGAAGTTAACAACACTATGCCTGTTCGAGTACGAACATGTGAGATGATAGCTGGCCCATGCAAGCCAGCCTTGTTCATCGTTGTGCCTGCGTATGACGATTCGCAAATACCGTTATATGCTGGCGACGGGTTGACGCTAGCTGCCTTCATCGACGGTCGCAGCGATCCAGCTGCTATGAGTCACGACGCTAGCTGCCTTCATCTACAGTCGCAGCTATCCAGCTCGCGTCGCGACGATCACCGTTACGGTCACTGATAGGCGCCAAGAAGGCGCGATGCGGTAGCCTGACACACAGCGGCGTAACAATTCGAGGATTATAGGCGACGAGTTGCCGGCAGCTCGCGGCGCGGCGATCGCCTGCATTAAAAGTATCAAGAATATAGGCGCCAGGCAGACGCAATACCAGCAGCGGCAGCATATTATGTATATTATATATTATGTATTTAGGTGTAAGCATATTATGTATTTAGGTGTAAGCAATTTATATTAATAAAGAGCCTGCTCGTCAGAGCGGCTCAGTTCGATTCTAAACGTCGTCTCGTCGTGTTTGAGTTCATTGTTCACGTGATTCATACATTTTGGTCCTTCGAGCCGGATGCAGTTTTACACTACACGTAATCTGTATAAATAGTTCTACATTAATGTAGTGTACATTAATGTAGTGAGAGTAAATATGTTGTGGAAAAAGCAGCAAGAACTGCTAAAAATGGAGCCGTCCACATCAAAAAAAGAGATTGGTGGACGGTCCGAAGAAATGACTAAGTCTTCCAAAGAGGAGATAGGTCGAACGGTTCCTTCAGTGAGTGCTACGGAGCCAATTCTGGAGAAATTAGATAAATATGAGTGCCAGCTACGAGATGCAATGTATGCGGCCAAAAAATGCTTAGAGAATCCGACGATAGGCCAGGTTCGGACTAGCAAGAACTGGTTATGGGTTCGTATGGAGCCCGTGAAAAATATCCTATCAGCGATCGATAGGGATTACGAGCCATGTACGTTCGATCATGATGCCAGGAAAAAACTTTCGACGGAAAGGCTGTTATATCGAATCGATTTGCAGAATCATATTCTTGAGGAAGGCCATTTCAGAAGGTTCAGCAACGTCGAAGTCTACATGGAGCAACCGCAAACCAAGGAGCTCAAGGAAGTGCGCGTCAATAGCTACAAAAAGAAGCGTCGCGATTTGGGCGAAGACAAGGCGCTACTGAAGGATGCGCAAACACAGTTGGAACAACTCACTGCGGAGCATCGCAAATGGGACGAGTTGTGGCTGCGCCAAATGAAGCAACAGCTGAAGAAGAAAGCCGAAGCTGATCTCACAGTGGTAGAGCAATCAGTGGAATCCGAGTCCTTTGAGTCAGCCAGCAACGCGGAAGAGGCCAAAAAGAAGATCAAAAAGAAATGTCCACTTAAAATCGACGAGCAGCCGCAGGAAGAGCAGGACCAGGAAATTAAGGCAGTCAAGTTTGCTGCCAATTCCAAGTCACCAATCAAGGAGGAAGCTAAAAGTGAGCCGACTCCAAAGGCGGAACCCAAAAGCGAGCCAGAGATCGAAGTGAAATCGAAAATCGAGCCAGCGGAGCAACCAGAGAGTGAACAACCCAATGAGGAACAGTCAAAGCCAGCTGGGGTCGGTCGTGGACGTGGTCCGCGCAAGAAACGCAAAATGCAAAAGCAAGATGTTCTCAAGAAATTGCAAAAGAGTGAACAACCCAATGAGGAACAGTCAAAGCCAGCTGGGGTCGGTCGTGGACGTGGTCCGCGTAAGAAACGCAAAACGCAAACGCAAGATGTTCTCAAGAAATTGCAAGAGAGCAAACAGGAGTTGATGACGCGATGCAACGACTTGAAAAAGAAAAGAGACTGGCACTTAATGCCCCCCGGGAGCTCCCACATGGGAGGATTATGGAAACCTCGAGCTGAAGCGAAGAAATATAGTCTAAAGCGGATCTTTCGAAACAATAGCTGCACCTATGAGGAGTTTTCCACTCTACGATGTAGCATAGAGGCGGTGTTAAACTCTCGACCGTTGATCCCAATGGAAAATGAGAGCGAGACGGACGATGCATTCATCGCTGGACAGCCATTTTGATAATGATGCCTTAGGCAAACCGTTGTACAACAGCAGCCAGTCAACTACATAAATCCGCATTACAATGACACACATTCCATGAATCGTACAGAAGATCGCAGCAGGAATAACAATAATAATAACTCAATTAATAAAAGAAGCAAACGCTTTGCAAATGGACCAGACGATCAATTGAAGGAAACAAGCAAAGTTCAGGACTTCATGCCACGCATCCTGAAATAACAGCTGGGCATAAACTACAAACTACAAGCAGCATAAAAACTAACTTTAAATACGTATACTAAGTTTTCATTATAGAAATTACATTTAATGCCCCCCCGGAGAATGTTCGAGTACGAACATGTGAGATGATAGCTGGCCCATGCAAGCCAGCCTTGTTCATCGTTGTGCCTGCGTATGACGATTCGCAAATACCGTTATATGCTGGCGACGGGTTGACGCTAGCTGCCTTCATCGACGGTCGCAGCGATCCAGCTGCTATGAGTCACGACGCTAGCTGCCTTCATCTACAGTCGCAGCTATCCAGCTCGCGTCGCGACGATCACCGTTACGGTCACTGATAGGCGCCAAGAAGGCGCGATGCGGTAGCCTGACACACAGCGGCGTAACAATTCGAGGATTATAGGCGACGAGTTGCCGGCAGCTCGCGGCGCGGCGATCGCCTGCATTAAAAGTATCAAGAATATAGGCGCCAGGCAGACGCAATACCAGCAGCGGCAGCATATTATGTATATTATATATTATGTATTTAGGTGTAAGCATATTATGTATTTAGGTGTAAGCAATTTATATTAATAAAGAGCCTGCTCGTCAGAGCGGCTCAGTTCGATTCTAAACGTCGTCTCGTCGTGTTTGACTTCACTGTATCACGTGA
>JAWNMQ010000570.1:0-32780 GCA_035043855.1 Drosophila percnosoma
ATTTTATTTTTTTCAGACACAAAAGGTTTTGCTTAAAAATATTTTTATTGTTTTTTTCTTAATATATTTACTTAAATACTTAAATTTAATAAATATATATATTTAATGAATAATTTAAGAGCACAGCCAGAGCCTATTGACGTTGACCTTGGCCCCTGGCAGTGGCTGCAACATTGGCGGCCTGTTGGGCGACACCCAATCCCTGGATGGTGGCATCCCGAGTGTGCTGGCCAATGCGTTCCTGTAATAGCACAAAAATATATGATAAATACTGGTTTATATCGTGTATTCCTTGAAAAAACTTACTATTCTCTTGCCAAGTTTCTTCAACCATAATAATAATTGCTGATAATGAACCATACAACAACAACAACGGCGATGACGACGATAAAAATAAATAAAAATAAAAACGTTCTCTCTGCGCGCAAAATTTCATTCATGATTTAGCTCGTAGCGAAATGATCTCACCAAAATTGCTTTTTTATTTAAAGTATGACAAGCATGTTTGGAGAATATTATAATTTTGTTATGACGTATTTCGTAACGCATTAGAGGAGAGGGTATACATATATACATATATATATATATATTCTTTATCAACATCACTAGCCGAGCACGTATAGCCATTTCAGTTTGTTCGTCTGTTTCTTTGATTCTGTGCAAAAAAGGTCCGCACTTTTGCAAATTTGTTTTAATCTTTCTCATTATTCTGAATTCAATTAAAAGATATGCATTTGATACATATCTGTATATGTGTTTGTTATATACTCAATCAGAATATTTATCTCGACTAAAATATTTGGGCATTTTTCGAATGATTCATATTTGATAATATTTTTTTCTTATTCTGTCATAAATTTAGGTAGCTTTCTGGCAAGCAAAACTTCCATTTGGACCGAATGCAGAATAGCGTTTGATGATTTTTGAACATAAAAGCATCTTCCTTAGTCCATTTAGTCTAGTCAATAGTATTAAAGTTTTAACTGCAATAGTCAAGGAATAATTTCAATAATTCAGCATGAATATCTACATAGTTTTTATTTGTTTTGTGCTTACCTTGACCATAGCCATGGGTCAAACCAAAGCAGACTTTTGAAAAAGGCTCGGCAAGAGAATTGTAAGTCAAATTATGTTTTCTTATTTAAACATTCAATATGAGCTTAATGTTCTTAAATATTAGTGTTCTTTTAGGTGCGTATTGGCCAACACGTTCGAGATGCTACCATTCAGGTTGCAGACTTTGCCCAAAAGGTTAGAGGCCAAAGGCAATCTGCTTTGTGCTAAAGATTTGCTAAATTCATGAATCTCTGCTTCAAATATTATATACTTATTAATTTGTAGTAAACTGACCATAAGAGAAATAAAATAAAAGACTGTCTCGCTTAAGATATAATATTATAAGATATCTAGTGAATTAAACGTTAAAAAAATAAAACTGGCTAATGCAAAAAAATATATTAAAAATTTTCTTAAAAAATTAAGTATATCATCAAAAAGCAAAGCAATGTCAATTTACGCGCCAATGACGCAAAAGGGGAATAGGAAAATCCGAAGAATAACAATTTTTGCCAGAGCTTAAACGGATATTAAAAGTCAGTCAGTTTGAATCAGAATCAAAATCTGAGTCGCGCTTTACACAATGCGCTCAACTATTTCGTGGCAAAACATCATTAATTTCAAGTCAGGGGTCGGGTGTGGCACGTTTAGGCGTGGCAACACTAATGATGATGCTGTTGGCACTTTCAACTTTTCAAAACGCCAACGCTTGCCACTTGCCACTTGCCACTGTTGTTCCAGTTGTTGTTGTTGCGTCACATTTGCAATTTTTATAAATTTTGCAAAGTTAACTGAAACATATGTCGAAGTGCTGCGCGTCACTGACGTTCCGCTGATTGGCGCCAGTCTCAGTAGGGGGTTGATTTGATAAACAGAACTGAGAATTTAGATAATGAACTTAATTTGTGAGTTGTATACAGAGATATTAAATGTATGGCTTAATTAATTTAAAAAGTTGATATATTGAAAATATTTATATTATATTTGCCTTTCCTTACAACCTTTTGAAAGTCGAGTTTTTTTTCCGGTAGAGTACTCTCGGCAAGAGTTTTTATAATTGTTTGTTGCGGCATTTTTCATTACATCCACTTTGACTTTGACGCCATGCAGCGATTGCTTGGAAACGACCATAAAAATTATTAATGAATTGCGCTTACAATGAAATGAATAATTTTCTACAATAAAAAAAAATGCTCCAATGAGTGGGTATATCACATTTCATTTCGATTAAAAAGGAACAAGAACAGTTGTTCACTCGATCGCGTGCCGGCCAAAAACAAATCATTAATCATCGAACTGTTGCAATTTCGGTGGCTGTGGTTAAAATTAATTTTGTAGAAAAGTACAAAACGCCCCAGGCGCGCCGAGTGCCAAAGGCCTCGGGGACTCTAACAACATTAAAAACTACTAAAAAGAAGAGGCACAGCCCAACAAGGAGTCTTGGGGCATTGAGGCCTGTGTCTGACACATGGGGCGCTTCTTTTTTTTTTTATTTTTTTTTTGTTTTTGCTTTTTACGAGTACAGAAAAAAACTTTCACACATTGTAGTAAGGATGTGAAGCAAGAGCGCCGCGGGATATTTATGACACTGCCACCGCCGAAGACATACATGCCCCGCCCCTGCCGACACTGCCTCATGCCACACTTGGCTGTGGCGTGAAAATGCACACATTACACACAAGTTTACAGAGTCAGAAGGAAAAGCAGGAAAAGAATCGTTTGTTGTGTATATGTGTGTGTATTGTAAATAACGATTTGCGACGATTTGTGTCATGGGTGATGATGCCGCCGTCGTCGTCATCGTCGCCCTCGTCATCGTTGATATCATTGATACTGTGTCAAACGTGTAAATTACATGGTGCATTCTACACTTGCGATTTATTTTCCGCATGCAAATTTTCCCAACCCGTTAGACGGTGTCGACGTTATCATCATTATTCAAAGAGCTGTGCAAATTTATTTTATTTATTTATATATTTATTTATTGTCAACTAAAAGTCAGTCGACACAAAAAATACAAAAAGCTTAAAAAATTTAATTTAATTTAATTTAAATAATATAAAAATTATAAATATATTTAAAAATAAGGAAGATTAAAATGATTAAAATAATTTCTGGGGGTATTTAAAAGCAAATTGGGCCAACATTTGTTGCATGAATTGGGGAAAACCCAGAAAAAACCCAATTAGACCAAACATAATTTGTACGAGTTAGTAAGAATTAGTCCGCCACCTGTGCATGCAAAAAAGTTATTCCCGAGATAGGGCATTTAAAATAGAGTTTTTAATTATAGAAATGGAGGACTCTGAATTGGTTATATGGGATAAGTTGTTATAATCATAACAGAGTACTCGAAACGGTTCATGCAAGGAATAATTAGTAGTACAGCGATTAAGGGAAAGTGGAAAGAAATTGCGAGAAGGTCTAAAGGGAACAGAAAAGTTTATTTGGCTCATCAACGCTGCTGAATCGATTTCGTCTTTAATTAAGTTAACTACAATCATAACTCCTAGCATAACACGGCGGTTAGTTAGGGAGGGAAGGTTAATAAGCAGCAGCCTATTGGGGTATAGAGGAAGAACACACCAGTCAAAGCGACGAAGAGCAAAAAGTAAGATGCTCTTCTGTACAGATTCCAATCTACTTTGATGAATATGATATTGTGGAGACCACACACAAGATCCATATTCCAGAATTGGACGTACAAGGGAAGTGAAAAGTATCTTGGTCGTATAAGGGTCATCAAATTCCTTTGACAAACGCTTTATAAAACCAAGAACTTGAAAAGCTTTGTTGACAGTCAATTTAATATGGTTATCGGACTTTAACCTGTGATCAAGAAGTAAACCTAAATCCTTTACTTCATTCAGTCTATCAAGTGGCACCGAATCGAGAGTGTAACTAACAACATGGGGAGTGATACGATAAAATGACATGACCTTACACTTAGAGCAGTTCAGGTTAAGCAGATTATTTTGCACCAAGACAAAAAGGAAAATAAGTCCGCCTGCAATAAGCAATGAGAGGACATATCATTATACGCCAGGCACAACTTGACGTCATCAGCATACATTAGTATGTTAGAATGCAAAACAACAGAAGGAAGGTCATTAATAAATAGGTTAAAAAGCACTGGACCAAGGTGACTACCCTGGGTACACCAGAGGTGACTAGGATAGGTTTAGAGAGCACAGATTTGAAAACAATTTTTTGAGTTCTGTTACTCAGATACTCCGAAATCCAGGGCAGAAGGTCGTAGGAAATCCATAAGGTTAGTTTGCGAAGAAGGAGAGAATGGTTAACAGAGTCAAAGGCCTTACTGAAGTCTGTGTAAACGACATCAGTTTGCATTTTATTCTGAAATCCTTTGATCACAAGGGAAGTGAATTCAAGAATGTTAGTGGTAGTGGACCTACATTTCACAAAACCATGCTGGAATGGTGAAATAATAGAACTACATGAGTGTTGCAGTTTAGTCGTTAATATTTTCCCAAATGCCATTTTTATGGAGAGGAATAATAAAGGATTCCTTCCAAATGTCAGGAAAACAACAAGTTTCAACAGACAAGGTAAATAATTTAAGTAAAGGTTTGCAAATAGACTCGGAACAGTACTTAAGTACACATCCCGGAACTCCATCAGGACCAGGCGAATACCCAGGCTTGATTGAGTGTAGGTCGGCAAGAAGTGACTCATAAAGTGATCACAGGAACAAAAATGCAATTAGCTCTTTGAACATGGTAAGGATATGGCACATTTTGTGAGAAGTTAGTAGAGGAATAGGTGGATTGAAAATAATCAGCAAACAGATCGGCTGCATCCTGATCATCTTTTGCTTTCCTATCTTCATAGAAAACGTAGTTAGGTAAAGAAGACGATTTGCGTTTCATGTTCACAAAGTTATAGAACTGCTTAGGATCTTGTGCAAATTGCAGCCTACAACGAAGAAGGTAACTTTGATAACAACGAGAGTTATGTGTAATAAAAGTTGCTCTAGCAACTAAATAGCGAGAGTAATCAGAAGGATTACTTGTTCTCTTAAACTTCTTATAATACCTTGACTTCACATTTTTCAACCTATCCAACTCCCGCGAAAACCAGGGAGGCCTATTAGCCTTCCCAGGATTCGAACGGGGAACACAAGCATCCAAATGAGAGTCAATGGTAGTATAAAATATTGACACAGCATTATCCAGATTAGTACAGGAGTAAAGTTCTGCCCAATCAGTGTCAAATAATAATTGGTTAAGTCTAATAAAATCTGCTTTACGGAAGCAACGATTCTTACGTGTAGAATCCGATGCTACAAGAGGCACAAGAGTTGGCAGCTCTATAATCAAATCGAGCGTAGGATGATAGGGATCTTCGGGATTAACAAGTGGATCACAACGAGAAATAATACTACAAGTAGGATCAGATACAAAAATTAAATCCAGTAAACGGTCGTTACAGTTTCGAATATGGTTAACTTGAGACAGTGACAACTCATGAAACCCATCGATAAACTCATTTGAACTAAGTGGGACCAATACATTTGGTGGAGCGGACCATATAATTTCTGGAAGATTAAAGTCACCGCATACAATCAAATAGTCTCTATCCGAAAGCATAGAGGAAATATATTGGTTAGCGGATAGATGGTTCAGATATATTGAGACATCTGATTGAGGTGGAATATAAGAACACGTTATAAACAATGAAAAAGTATTAAACTGAATTTTAATACTTATAAATTCAATGTCTAAAGCAAAAGGAGGTAAGAAATAATCTGATGCAAGATCAGAATCAACAGCAATCAGACAACCACCACCTAAGCGTGATACTCGATCACATCTATATGGGGTGTATTTACTTGGAAAATAAAGAATGATCTGAGATATCAGGTTTTAACCAAGTTTCGGTAAATACTAGAATATCAAATTCAAAAGAAAGACTGTCAACAAATAGTTTAGAAAGTTTAGTATTAAGACCTCTAACATTCTGATATGCTAGAGAAAGAGAGGATTTTAGTTTTTTGGTGCAACATTAGAAGACGAAGCACCAGAAGAATTCTGAGGCAATGAAATAGGTTGCCGAACACGTTTTTTGTTTGTAAACTCCTTTATAACTAAGCCCTTCGGCCAGAAATTAGCACAGCAAATTGTGCCGAATACTTCAGCCGAAACACTTATTTTAAAATGAGGAAATTATCTCTTTCATAATTAAATACAAATTTTTCAATCAGATATTCCCGTAGAAGACACTTTACCCTGTATGTAGGCTTGGACGTCTTCCACAGATATCTCGGGGGCAAAACGCGAAATAAAAATTTGTTTTCTTGGTACCACCGCAGCAAGAGTTCTAGGAACACTGCTAGAAAGAGGTGGGGAAATAGAAACGGGCACTGTGGCCTGAGACACGATCGGGGCACCACTGCTGACTAAAGCAGGTGCAGGAGAAAACTGCATCAACCGCTGACCATTATCAACAGTGGGTGTCAGCGGTGCAGGGGTCACCAACAGAGCCGGGGCCAATAAGCCTGGTTCCCGAGTGCAACGCGGGCTCGGCCGATTGCTTCTGCTGAAGAGACTCATTCAACAGTTTTACACTATTAAATTGGCTCTCCATAGCATCAAAATCGGCACTGAGCTTACTAAAAGCTAGACGGAGATTGTGAAAACCCCGTCTAGTTTGCCTCATAAAACCCTGAACTATCTAACTCTGTCTCGCGGCATCGCTCGCAACACCACTTTAAACCCGACTTATTGCCGATTAAATCTTTTACCCGTTGCGTGAAACCAGCACATTTAACATGCACCACGTTATCACACAACCAACAACAGATGAAATCCGCCTTTGGGTCAGCTTGGCACTTGCAGCTTTTTAAGTAGCACGCAGACATAGTGAATGAATATATAGAATATATATATGCCCGAAAAGAAAAGAGAACTATATCAACGATTCGGCACAGCACAGAGAAAAATACGAAAACCAAACAGCACACAAGAGATGAAACAGATACAACAATAAGCTTTGGCGCTGTAAGAATACCGACGAAAAGAGGCAAAACTTAGAACCACTGAAAACAACAACACGTGCAAACACAGTTAGGAGAGCACGAAAGTAGTGAGAGAGAGAGTAATACAGCGTTGTGAGAGCACACGACAGTAGAGAGAGCAATAAAGTGACACACATAAAAAAACACAAAAATTATTAATGAATCACAAGAATAACGCACAGTTTTGTTATAAGTTAATTTAAATTAAATGTACGTGTTAAAATGTAATACCAAGCACTAACTGAACGGAGCACAGCAAAAACACATCTAATCACAGCAAAGGCTAAGACAGAAGGTGAGTCAATAAACCGATCTTATCAAGCCACGTGTCCTGGGCCCATACCCTATTGGACAGAAGTTTCCCCGCGTCAGGGAATGCCTGGATAAGATAAATAAAAACCCAAGTACCACCGACGTTGTGTACTCAAGCAAGGTTTATTTGAGACTAAATCAGATGCTTAACATAAAGTACTGATTAACATAATGAGTACTGCTTAACATAATGAGTACTCATTTATGAGGGACTTAACATATGTAAGGATGCACGGTTGCATTGAATGTAAATTAACATAATTTCAACGGGAAGTATTCAGCACATAAACTGACTACTATACAAACAAAATTCTTAGACTATAATATATAAGTGGCTACATAATATTTTCTATGTAACCATTTTATATTTATGTCACTGAAAAAAATTGGACTAGCAAACGCTGCCAATGCTGATAATCGCAGTTTTATTGGCTGTGTTGGATTTGTTTATGTTTATGCTGAGACGGCGTTTTAATCCTTGTGCGCTGCTCTTGCGGTTGCAGTGAGTGTGGACATGAGGTATCTGCGTGATCTGAATATGTCACATCCCCATCCCTTAGAAATTGGCTTGTCCTCAAGCGTTCAGTGTAGAGTACAACTGTAAGTCGGAATGACGTAATAATAATATTTGTTTTTCGCTTGAATTTTCAGTTTCGAATTTGGGTCGAAGCAGAACGAGAGAGAGATAGAGGGAGAGAGACAGAGTGGGATGCTTCGATTGTTTCATTTTCTTATCACCGGTTGCTGCGGCTATAAAAGCTCAGTGTTAGCTACAACCTATGCGCAGTCCGATTTCCAGCGCTGAGTGAGTCTCGTCGCGGTCGATCATAAATTACCATAATACCGATTTGAATATTAGTGTTAACAAAGAAAAATGAAATTGCTTGTGTTGTTGCTGTGCATTTTGGGTGCGATACATACGAAAGCGCAATGTAAGTGACAAATCAACAAATAAACTGACAACCGAATCTTTGGGATTTTTATAAAGTGTTTAACTAACAAAAGAAAACCGAGATCTTTCGAATGGTTCTTCAATATGCCATCTAAGCTGAGGGGGATAATTGTTGTAATTAAACTGATTGATTAGTGCAGTCAACAGTATTTAATGCAACTGTGATATTACCACTGTTGCTAATTAAGTGCACAGGTTGCTAATAACTCGACCGATCAGTGAAATTTCAACCGGAAGAATGACGCTGAGTTTATTGTCGCGTGCCAAAATTTGGCGTTGATTCCCCAGAGAATAACCAGCTTTTTATCGTATAAATGTATATGTATTTATATTGACTTACATTTATATTTAACGTACATTTATTTTTAGAATTTAGTTCGCAGCTGGGATGCGAACTATGTCACTGAAAAAAAATTGGACTAGCAAACGCTGCCAATGCTGATAATCGCAGTTTTATTGGCTGTGTTGGATTTGTTTATGTTTATGCTGAGACGGCGTTTTAATTCTTGTGCGCTGCTCTTGCGGTTGCAGTGAGTGTGGACATGAGGTATCTGCGTGATCTGAATATGTCACACCCCCATTCCTTAGAAATTGGCTTGTCATCAAGCGTTCAGTGTAGAGTACAACTGTAAGTCGTTGGTGTTTTCCGCGGTTGCTTTGTCTTCATCTTCGACGTGTGGTGTCGTTGCTGCACTATTCTTATATTTGATTAGTATTTGTTTTGGTAAATTTTTGAATTTGAACAAAAAATAGCTTATTATTACTATTGACAATATTGTTACTAATGTTAAGCTTATGATGAATAAGGTATTGTTTGTTCTTGTATGTTCTCTTATGAGTTCTTTAGTTTGTAAGAATGCTAACGGCTCTGTTTTAGTTATATTATTACTGATATAAACGGTTTGTGCAAAATCTCATATTACATTTGATATCTGGATATCTTCTAATTGGACAGAACAATTGGTTGCTTTGATAATGTTGTTTCCTAAAAATTCAATCTTTTGTGGTATACAGATTTGATTAAGTGTGACTTTAGGTAAGTTCCAAGTTAATATTGCATTCGGTTCTATGAAATTTATTTCATAGTTTTTTCTTGTTTTTGTGTATTTACATTCAACTTTCGTTTGTTTCAAGATACCGTTTATACATTTGTTTGTTATTAGTTTCTTTTCTGTTGCTGAATAAGTTTTATTCTTGTGTAAATAATATTTATCTCTAATAGTTTCGGTTAAAATATTCTTTTCTCCGTCTGGATATGGTATTATTGAATATAAAGTTTCTTGTGACAGAGTTTTCGGTATATGTGATATTATTATAATTTCATTTGTCCTATTATGCAAGTTGATGTTTGAAAATGTGGAGGGGCGTCTTTTTCCTTTTCTTCTGGCTTCCATCAATAAAAGGCAGCTTGGGTTGTTTTTAATCACTTTTGTGTATTTTATTTCACTACGAAAATATTTTCTCAACTTCTCGCGTTGGTTGTATTACACGAATTACAAGAATGCTTTTGCTAACATATTAACATGGAGGCTTGCTAACAGAGCTGAGTGCGCTGAGAGCGGATTGCATTGCAAAGAGAGAGGATGTGGATCGTCAGCCAGCTGATAAGGCTGTTTATTTTCTTTTTCTTTTTGAATTTAGTTTTGTAATGTACGATTTTTCGTCCTCTATTCGTTTCTTCGAAATGTTTGCTATCTAGTTGTTTTATTATGCCTGTTTTCCTGAATGGATTTGTTGTTTTTGATTTGACAAGTGGCATTTCTCTATAGCTTGTATCTACTTCGTAAGTTTTTCTTTTTTCGTTTAGCTTGTTGATCTTTTTAATTTTATTCAATCCGGCATAAATGAAGATATCTGCTGGTGTTCTACCAGTAGTGCTATGTATCGTTTTATGATTATAAGTGTAAAGTATTATTTCGAATTTTGTTAACTTATTTTCTTCGTTTGTGTCTGAATTAATTATTCTTAATTTTTCGTTGATCGTTTTGTGAAAATAGCTAATTTTATTTATTTCTTCGGTATTTCCTTTTATAAATTCTATTTGATGATTATAACTATTCAATGGTCTTTCTGTGATTTGAATAAAATTTTGACTATCTTCGTTTGCGCTATGTATTGTCGCTGCTACGCTATCTTGAGCATTCCCTATAAAATATTCTTCTACGTTGTTTTCGTTATTATATTTAAATAAAAATTGAAAATTATTAAGTTTAACAAACTCACCTTCGTAATTGATATCGCTTTTACAATCCTTAAGGAACGTTCGGCCGGTTGGAAAAATTATGTATGTAAAATTTCGGATCTGTTGGACAAAGTTTGCTAGGGGCTAGTGGTATGCTGGTATTTAATTTTACTTCTCCACTTATGGTTTGACAAGTAATATTCTCTTTGGAAGTTTTGTGAAACCGCTCTACGTCTGATATGCCGTTCTTACTTGTTGTGTTGGCCTCTGTGGCAATTGAGGCACTCCTGGTGCTGCTGACGAAGGCGCTGGACGCTTCGGACGCGGGCTCCCTAATGATGATTTCGTTGTTGATTTTTTGTTGCTGCTGTTGCTGATTGCCGTCGAGCTTTATCACAATTACTTTTGGAGGGGGTGGTGGTGGTGGCGATGAGACGGCAGCCAAAACGGCCTCAATATCAGTACCAACCTCCAGGTCACGGTCCAGCTCCAGTTCGGAGACGACTATCGTGGCCACTGGTATGGGAGCGGGCACAGTTAGGTGCTCCTCGCTGGCGATGGCATCGAACAGACGATCAACGAAACGAGTCGTTTCCTCGGATAGAAACACATCCAGTTGCTTGATCATGATGTGCTTGAGATCCTTTTCCGATTTGTCTTTTTTCAGCAGCGCAATTACGAAGCGTGCCAAAGCCGAGGATCTAGTATTGCTAGAGTAGCTCGAGCACAACGCTCAGCCAATCCTTCAGCTTATCCCAGTTTTCCAATATCATTTTGTTGGATCGCCCCAAATGTTGTTTGCTTTTGCTTGCGTTCTCGGTTGGGAAGAGTCCCTTTATGAAGTCGATACTTCCCAGTTCGTCCGTTTCTCCACCGAAGGGTTGTACTTGGCGGATTTGTCCGAGTGCTTGGATCAATGTTGCTTCCAGCATCGTTTTGTTGTTGTTGTTCTTTTTTTTTTTTTTTTTGTATTTGTTGATTATTTGAACAAATTTAGATTTGTTTTTTTTTTTTGTGTTGTTTTGTTCACTTGTTGAAATAATGTTTTTTGAATATCCAGCAAAGAAGACCTCAAAAATGCTCTGCGAGTTGAGTGGAGCAGAATCAGCCCAAAAGCTACCAGGAAGCTGGTATCTTCCATGAATAATAGGTTAAGGGAAGTGGTTAAGGCTAAAGGATATCATACTAAGTATTAACATCCTTATTTAAGTTTTTATAATGCAAATATATTATTTTATTCATACTGATCCAAATAAAATTTCCCCTCAAAATAGGGCATTTTTTTTACATAACTCTACCTAGCGGGTGGGGAAACCCCAGTGTATTGGGGTCATATATTAATTAATATATATACCTACCATCGGTCTTTGGAATTTCTGAAAAATAATGAATGGTTAGCTTATTGCAGGCAATTCCTTTTTTCCTTTGACCCTGATCAGAATAAGCTTCGACACACTGTATATTAGACAGACTTAGACTGCTAAAACTATTATTAGCACTATTTGGACTTTAACTGATTCCCTAAGATGTTAACAGTCTCATGAATTAATTGAATTAATGATTGAAACGTGCAAGCAATATTTAAATCAAATACCTGAACTATATCGGGACAAAGACCACATATTACTTTTTTTTAATATACCAGATCATCGCTGCACTAATCCCAATCAGCGAGCTGGGCGTTGTGTGCATATCAGTAAGTGCCTGACGCTGTATTCGGTGCTTCAGCAGGACAGACTGACGGATGTGGAGAAACAGTTCGATCGGGAGTCCAGCTGTGGCATGGGCAACGATAATCGTCCTTTTGTGTGCTACACACGGGATACGGGCTATAGTAGCTCTCTCAGTATGGACTATGGAGACTTTGCGAACTTTGGGAACTTTGACAATAATTACGACTTTGGTTGGGGTCGGGCACCAAATGCACCTCAGCCGACTATTGTACAGCAGGCTCAGCAGCCACGGCAGTCGGATGGTTCCACATTGTTGCCACAGCCGCCTAACTGCGGTGGGGCGACCATCGGCAACAAGATCTATGGCGGCGAAAATGCCGATAAGAACGAGTTTCCCTGGACCGTGCTACTGGAATATCGACTTCTAAACGGCAACGGATTGGCCACCATCTGTGCGGGCACACTGATCAATCAGCGTTACGTTCTAACGGCAGCCCATTGCCTAACTGGTCACATTCCGCGCGAAAAGGGAACACTGTGAGTATTGCGTATAGTATTCACAAGTTAGCATTCATTAGCAGCAGATAACAATGAATTCCCAAATGCTTATTAATATATTCAATATTCAATTGACGCCTTTCTGTGATCCATTGAGCGTGTCAGTAGTCTCTTATTGTTATTATTGTCAATTTTTCGTTTCTATGTTGTTTTTGTTGTTGCTGATGGCGGAAACTAATTTTAATTCTAATGTTATTCATTCTTCATAGTTATTTAGCGTTATTATTTCTCTCTTTCTTTTCCAAGCACATATTTTTTGCAAAGCCAATTCAGAACCACTGCTGTGAAGAAAGTTTATTCATATATACCATGTAATACGTAAATATATGTAGAAAATTATTGATATCAGTATGGATAATTTAAATTAATTAAAAATTTCTGTTTACCATTATGACAATGTATTACGTTAAATGTTTTTCAAAGCAAAACAAAAAGACAAAAGCTCTGATCACATAACAAAAAAAAGAGAGCAGCATTAAAATGAAATGAACAGTTAAACGGACCACACAATCTCAGTATTAAAAAAAAAGAGAGTGCGAGAGCTTTCGAGCTGAAATATGATCCCCCTTTTTCTCTCTCTCACTCTCTTCGTTACTTCCTTTTAGTTTTTCATCCGCGTGCAAAAGCCTGCGCTGGCCTTTGCCATGGGACCAACAACACAAACACTCACCCCAATTAATCCACGACGAAGGCCTCCTCGTAGACTGCGTTGCTGTTGTTCAATGGTTGTGTTTTTCTTCTTTTTTTTTGGGTTAAATTACTTAATACTGTGCTATTAATGTGCTATTTAAAAAGGACTTGTATATTGAACTGTAATGTTAGATTACATATAGTTGCATATCACTTCGTGAACTTTGTCCACGGGTTTTTCACTCACGCGCAGCGAACTGAATTGGTTTGATAAAAATAAAAAAAAATTTTAACTATTATTACTTAACCACTGTTCCCTATTTTGATGTTGACATAATTCTGCGCTTACAGCGGCAGAGCTTTATATCTGTTATATGTTTTTTTCTTTTGCCTTTTTTCCACCACACTGTATTATTTGTTTATGGGTTTATTCATCATTTATATAACTATTTCATATGTATATTTATATATATGAATATATTTATAAGGCGGAAGCCAGAGCAAAGAAGCAGAAGCTTCTCGCCCGCACCGCTGTTAACAGCTGCTAACAATAGATCATGGTTGCATTCCGAACATTTAAATGCAATTATAAATTTGTCATTCAATGGACTATGGGGCCATTACATTTCTAGCATATGATTCATGCCTTAATGCCATGGAGGATTCAACGGTGGATAACAATTGGTTACGCTCGTAATTTGCTTGACCGCGGGTATTTAATTTAATTTTAATACTTTTTTTTGGTGTGGTTGTCACGTTCGCACTTTTAAAATTCAATTGATACTTGATTTGATATTTTAGTACCTCTGTGCGTTTGGGTGAACACGACACGCGCAACAGCGCTGGTCAACGCGTAGGCATTGAGGAGGCGCGTCCCCATGATCTCTACGAGGAGAAATCGTCCAATCAGTTGCATGATATTGGCCTGGTTCGCTTGGATAGCAATGTGCGCTACTCGAACAACATTAAGCCCGTCTGTCTGCCCTCGGTTGTGCCGCCGGAATCGAAGCGAGCCGGTCAACAATACACAGTGGTTGGCTTTGGACGCACTCTGCGTTCCCCACAGAGTCCCATCAAACAAAAGCTGGTCGTCAACTTTGTGGAGCCTGCGCAATGTAAGCGGAAATTTGCGAAACGAAATATTAGCATTATGCCGACGCAGTTGTGTGCAGGTGGCAAACATGATCAGGATGCCTGTGATGGTGACTCGGGTGGACCACTGATGCGCTTCAGGAATGATGTATGGGTGCTCGAGGGCATTATCTCCTTTGGTTCCATGTGCGGTCTAAAGGATTGGCCGGGTGTCTACACAAGTGTCGCTGAGTACGACATTTGGATAAAGCAGAATGTGAGGCCCTAAGAAAGCCATCGCTGAGCCATCAACTCCCCCCTTGCCTACATACTCCTTCATACTACACATAACATATTATATCAGCAAGAAACTATATCCGCTTAACCAAAGGTCATAACAGCTGTTCTCTTACTGCCTTACTGTCGTTCTGCCTGTTGGTCTTTGACATTGTAACGCTTTATTTTTATTGGAAAATTACTAAAAGAATTCAAGTTATGCATATACATTAAAAATTATTAAAAGTATTTGTCGGAGGCAGCAGCAGCCAACAACCAATTAATTATAAGTATCGATCAATAAGTAACGTAACTTTGTATCGTCATAGCTTGACCATCCCTAATCTTTGTCTTCGCCTTGTTTTGTCCTCGCCTTGCACATGCAAGTTTATCTATCTCACTCTCGATTCAAATATATTAAACCATGTAATTCATCAAACACATAGAACAAGCAACAATACTGTAAACTAAACCTATACATTATAATGTGCGCATATGGAGTGAAAATTGTATAAACAAGAAATTAAAATAAATAATCACACAAAATTCATAACCGCAAAAAAGCGCCTGCTCTAAACAGCATGTAAAAGCACTTCGTTTTAGACCGCCAAATAAGTCGCGTCGTCGCCTCAAATAAAAATCCAACAGAAACAATAAAGTATCGTCTTCTTGTTTACTTAACGCTGAAGAACTAAGTGTAAGGAAATTACAACAATTAATTTAATAAATAAATATATTTAATCAAAATTTTAAGAGCACAGCCATGGGCTTTTGACGTTGACGTTAACCCCTGGCAGTGGCTGCAACATTGGCGACCTGTTGGGCGATACCCAATCCCTGGATGGTGGAATCCCGAGTGTGCTGGCCAATGCGTTCCTGTAATAGCACAAAAATATATGATAAATACTGGTTTATATCGTGTATTCCTTGAAAAAACTTACTATTCTCTTGCCAAGTTTCTTCAACCATAATAATAATTGCTGATAATGAACCATACAACAACAACAACGGCGATGACGACGATAAAAATAAATAAAAATAAAAACGTTCTCTTTGCGGTTTTTTTTCCGTGTTTGCCCGCTCGAAGCGATCGTTCTCTATCATTATGATCAGCCAGAGCAGGTCAGCGGCATATTCATTTGTCCGTAGATGTATAGAAAAACCCGCGCAAAATTTCATTCATGATTTAGTCCGTAGCAAAATTTTCTCAAAAAAGAAGGGTTTTTTTATTTAAAGTATGACAAGCATGTTTGGAGAATATTATAATTTTGTTATGACGTATTTCGTAACGCATTAGAGGAGAGGGTATACATATATACATATATATATATATATTCTTTATCAACATCACTAGCCGAGTATAGCCATTTCAGTTTGTTCGTCTGTTTCTTTGATTCTGTGCAAAAAAGGCCCGCAGTTTTGCAAATTTGTTTTAATCATTTTCAGTATTCTGAATTCAATTAAAAGATATGCTAATAATAGCCAGCAATGATCACTCTATGATTCCCCCAGTATACCAAAGCTATAATATTCAGTTTTCAAATGTTTTTAAATAAACAAATTAATTTATTTCTGTAGCAGCGACATGTAATCTTGTATTGTAATTACTTTCTACTTTCGAATATTTAATGTTATGGAAATAGATTCCAAAATCTCGGGTATTTTTGTTTTAGTCTGCAAACCCAGGCAATTCCAAACAACAAACAAACAAAACAATGACAAATCGACAATATTCAAGAGACAAGAACATATTCACTTTATGGAATCGAATATCTTTAACTCAACTACAATTTTTGCTTAAAATGTTAGCACCTGATGCAAGATTTTTAAAGCTTGCCAAATATTTATTGGCAAGAGCTTAGGCACAATTTATTTATGTCAATGAGTCATGACAAACCGGTTTGGTAATTAACAGATACGACCAATTAAAGACTGACTGTGAATGCTTCAACCAAGCCAAACAATTGAGTCATGAATCATTCATGTTCATTATTATTGTTATTAACTATTAATGTTCACAAACATTTTGATCCATATCTGTATATGTGTTTGTTATATACTCAATCAGAATATTTATCTCGACTAAAATCTTTGGGCATTTTTCGAATGATTCATATTTGATAATATTTTTTTCCTTATTCTGTCATAAATTTAGGTGCTTTCTGGCAAACAAAATTCCCATTTATACCGAATACAGAATAGCGCTTGCTGTTTTTTAAATATAAAAGCACTTTCCTTAGTTTAGTGAATAGTACTAAAGTTTTAACTGCAACAATCAGAGCATCAGTCTTATTCTCAAGGCATAATTCCAATAAATGACCATGAATATCTACTTAGTTTTTATCTTTTCGTGCTTATCTTGACCATTTCCATGGTTCAAACTAAAGCAGACTTTTTCTTAAAAAATTAATTATATCGTATATATATAAATCTATTATAGGAAGCTGATAAATAATCTTGTTAACTTACAGAAAGATACTTCATCAATATCTACATCTACATAAATGAACACTGTAAAGATAAAACCAATTTACATATACATATGTAAGTACAGTTGGAAATCGACTTTTTTCACAGGGTTGATGTTCTAGTTGCGTAGAGAAGTTCTCACAGTTCGGGTAACCTTCCACCAAATTGCACTAGTGTAAGAGCTCCCTTGGCAATAGACCCTTGGTCCACAACTGTCAGTTGCTGGTCATTTTGGGCATAAAACGCTATAAAATGTCAAAACACTTGTGAAACTCTGTGGTTGGGTGGCATAGCAATTGTGCCTGTGGCTCTACACACACATGTGTGTGTCAGTTGTGTGCGTATGTTGTGTGTAATTTGCTTTGATTTACTCACTTGCTGGCATGTCGACACGCGACCGCAAAGTTTACATTAAATTATCAGTGGGCCTTGTGAAAATACATATACGTATGTACATACATTTACATATGTATGAAGTTGCAATTAAAGTAAGTAAATGTGAGAGGGAGGATTGGAGGATAACCAGTCTGCAAAAGTGAGCAAAGTAATCGAATTGAATTTGAATACGATACGAATGCGGCCTAATTATATGGCATCTCCATCGGCTTAGGGAAAGTCGCCGGGGAAATCGACCGTCTGGAGCCTTTTTACTGTCGTTGCCGTTGGCGGTTCGTAAAACTCGCGGCACATGGTTTGAATTATTGACAGCTTAGGCGGCGCAAGTGCCAGTCAATCATTATCATTTGAGCGCCTCAAATGCCCTTATTAGAGAACGTCACACTCAAATCATTTGAATAACAATAAAGATCAGCTTCTTGTCTCTGCTGTCAAAAAAATTCTAATTTATGCATTAAGCAACAATTTAATAAACACAAAACAGCAAGAGAAACGAGGTCTCTTTTTTGGTTGGTTTTCAAGCACAATTGAAATTGTTTTGCCTGACATCGCATGAATGTATCTGTGAGATACTGCTACAACTATTCAGGCGTGCATTGTGTTTAGGCACTGAACTGCGTACTGGGCCCGCTTCAGAACGCATAACTGTTCAGTAATAAAAGGAATTATTGAAATACTGTCGATTTCCACACGAATGCCCCTCAATAACAAGCCTTTTTTCGATCTTCTTAGATCGCGTGAGGACGCGATGACGCAGATTATATTCGCCCATGAATATATAAGCATGTTCACTATTTGACTTTTAAGCGATTTTTATATTTATCGGACTTTTTCTGACCAATAGCGTGCGCTACAGCCACTGTTGGGAATTTCCGTAAATTGTCAATTTTGTAAGTTCATTCAACAAACAAAATATTATAACAAACCCTTACATACATTTCCTTCGATTATATAGAACTGTTTGTTGACTGTTTCTTATCTGATCGTGATTGATCCATAATAAAATATTAAAATATTTATTACAAATTTATTTAAAGACTGTACCTTTACCCAAATAATAATACTAATAAAAAAAAAAACAAATATTGAGATTAAAGGTTTTTTTTTAAAATAACTACTTAATATGATCTAAAATTTAACTAAAATTAAAAAAAAATTATTTTTGAATAAATAAGTGAATATTTTGCTATAGTTGTGTAAGTTTCTGCAGATAGCTGCTGACGCTGCACTTTAAAACTTGCACAATGTCTTCAACTATTTCGTGGCAAATCATCATTAATTTCAAGTCACGGGCGAGTGTGGCACGTATAAGCATTTTATGTACATATGAGTCATAACACAAAAATTGTGTACCGCTGGAAATTTCAGTTTTCAAATTTGAATTTGGGTGCAAATATTAAAAACATTCAATTCTGAGAACCAGAGAGCGGTGCCTTCGATTGTTTCGCTTTCTTGACAACTTGCCAACTTGCCAACTTGCTCACAGTCAGATTTCAAGCGTGTCTAGTCGCGATCGATTATAAATTACCGTAATACCGAATGCAATATAATATAAGTGTGTTAATAAAGAAAAATGAATTTGTTTGTGTTGTTGCTGTGCATTTTGGGTGCGATACATACGAAAGCGCAATGTAAGTGGCAAATCAACAAATAAACTGACAACAGAATCTGTGGGGTTTTTATACCCTAAAGCTCTATTTGAAAAATCTGTCCACCTAAGAATTGCTGAACATATGTATATTAGACAGACTTAGACTGCTAAAACTGTTATTAGCACTATTTGCACTTTAACTGATTCCCTAAGATATTGTTAACAGTCTCATGAATTAATTGAATTAGTGATTGAAACGTGCAAGCAATATGTTTCGAGGAGGCCCTTTTTTGTGGTCACCCATGTTCGAACTGGTTTATTTTGTTTTGTGTGATTTATTTTAATTTCTTGTGTTTAGTATGTGTATGTTTATTTATGTATGCGTTTATTCAATTTTCATTAACAGTGTTTTTGCTTAGCTTACAGTTTGACGAATTAAATGTTTGACATATTTAATTTGTTGTATGATGCGCGTATCTCCTTTGCCAATGCACAACCGACGAGTGGAAAAACGAGAGTGAATTAGATAATTTGCATGTTCAAATATCAGATAACAATTAGGGATGAGCAAGCGAATGACGTCACCAAACTACGTTACATTTTTAATCGATGTTGTACTTAATTATTTGTTGGCTGCTGCTGCCTCTGACACAGTATTTAAATCAAATACCTGCACTATATCAGGACAAAGATCACATATTAAATTTATTTTTAATAAATCTAAAAATGAACATTTATTTTTTGCAGATCAGCGCTGCACTAATCCCAATCAGCGAGCTGGGCTTTGTGTGCATATCAATGAGTGCCTGACGCTGTATTCGGTGCTTCAGCAGGATAGACTGACGGATGTGGAGAAACAGTTCCTTCGGGAGTCCAGCTGTGGCATGGGCGATGATAATCGTCCTATTGTGTGCTGCACACGGGATACGAACTTTAGGGACACATTGTTGCCACAGCTGCCTACATGCGGTGAGGTGACCATTGGCAACAAGATCTTTGGCGGCGAAAATGCCGATCAGAACGAGTTTCCCTGGACCGTGCTACTGGAATATCGACTTCTAAACGGCAACGGATTGGCCACCATCTGTGCGGGCACACTGATCAATCAGCGTTACGTTCTAACGGCAGCCCATTGCCTAACTGGTCACATTCCGCGCGAAAAGGGAACACTGTGAGTATTGCGTGTAGTATTCACAAGTTAGCATTCATTAGCAGCAGATAACGTTGAATTCCCAAACGCTTATTCAATATATGCAATATTCAATTGACGCCTTTCTGTGATCCAAAAAAATACTTTCTAGCAATGCCCGTGGCATTGAGCGTGTCAGTAGTTGTTTAGGTTCATATAATTAAATAATAAGCTATTTGTACGTGCGCTGCCGTTTGCGCAGACATACAGCAAATAAGTAAATATCAACAAATAATATTGCAAACACTGCACTCAACAGCAGTGGGTCAGCGGCCGCCTCATATTGCAAACGCTGACTTCAGCGTTGTTGTCGTTGCCCTCAGCGGAAGCATAACAACGGCCACACTAGAAAGAATGGGCGTGGGAATTGCTATCGCTGCACTTGATGCACGCGCCACACAAAACTGTCAAATAATGTATTTTAGAGTTAAGAATTATGTATAAATAAAGCCATGCTCGTCAGAGCAAAACAGTTCGAATCTAATCGTCAACTCCGTTGTTTGATTTCTACCATCGCACTTACTGTGCGCATCGAAGGATCTCACTCTCCGTAGTCCACCTAGTTACATGTGCTAGTTGCGACGCTCTTAGTAGTCAGTTTATGTGCTGAATACTTCCCTTTACACACAAACAAATTGGTTCGTCAAAACATACTTTTAATAATTTATAATAATTGTTATTGTATATGCATAACTTTAATTCTTGTAATAATTTCCAATACAAATATAGCACAATTCATAACTTTAATTCTTGGAATAATTGTTCAATACAAATGAAGCGTGACCGCATTGGCATTGACCAAAGTCAAAGCCCAGCAGACAGAACGACAGTAAGCAGTAAAAACATTTGTTATGAGCTTGGTTAAGCGGATATAGTTTCTTGTTGATTTATGTAAGCAAGGGGGAAGTCGATGGCTCAGCGATGGCTTTCTTAGGGCCTCATATTCTGCTTTATCCAAATGTCGTAGGCAGCGACGCTTGTGTAGACACCCGGCCAATTCTTCAGGCCGCACTTGTAGCCAAAGGAGACAATGCCCTCGAGCACCCATGCGTCATTCCTGAAGCTCATCAGTGGTCCACCCGAGTCACCACGACAGGCATCCTGACCATATTTGCCACCTGCACACAACTGCGTCGGCATAATGCTAATCTTTAGTTTCGCAAATGTCCGCTTACATTGGGCAGGCTCCACAAAGTTGACGACCAGCTTTTGTTTGATGGGACTCTGTGGGGAACGCAGAGTGCGTCCAAAGCCAACCACTGTGTATTGTTGACCGGCTCGCTTCGTTTCCGGCGCCACAACCGAGGGCAGACAGACGGGCTTAATTTTGTTCGAGTAGCGCACATTGCTATCCAAGCGAACCAGGCCAATATCATGCAACTGATTGGGCGATTTCTCCTTGTAGAGATTATGAAAACGCGCCTCCTCAATGCCCACGCGTTGACCAGCGCTGTTGCGTGTGTCGTGTTCACCCAAACGCACAGAGGTACTAAAATAACCAAGTAAAACACAAGAATTAAATAAAATAAAAAAGAAATAAAATAAACATTTAGTAGGAAATCAAAAAACAAGTATCTAATTGTTCAAAAATGAACACTATATATATATTACACATGAACAGTAAGTAAAGATAAAAATACATAATGTGTAAACGTTTACTAAGTGCTCAAGTGACATTTGCATCCACTTGAGTACATGATAAGTAAAAATAGATTATAACAAAACGACCCTTGCATGGGTTAGAAATGGTTCCCTGGGTTGTCTGTACAGCAGGTATAAACTAAGTATACATTGTTAGCTATATAAGGCTAGGATTTTAAGAAATAAACTCAGTACGAAATTACAACTCGACTCAACATTTGGTCCTTCGAGACACTCTATTGTTTTCCCCCACCAGTGGTAAGAGACATAGAGAATAAAACCAGCACCTTAAAGTCTGATATACAGCTACAGGTTGCGAAAATAATTTACTTTGCTCTCCCCCACCAGTGGTAAGAGGCATTGTATAATAAATATTCTGTTTAAAAAAAACAACAACACAAAAAACATTAAAATTGTTTAAAAGTGTGAGGCGTTTTCGAGGCCAAAAACATCGAAAGTCGTAAAAAAAAAAAACAACTACACAAAAAACATTAAAATTGTTTAAAAGTGTGAGGCGTTTTCGAGGCCAAAAACATCGAAAGTGAAAAAAAAAAAAATTCTTCTCACGACAAAATTCATCGCGGGAAATTCATCATCGTCGTAGGAGAAGAAGGCTGCAGATAGAAGGTCGCGGCAGGACAAAATAAAAAATTGTTCATCGCGGGACAAAATTCATCGCGGGAAATTCATAGTCGTCGTGGGACGAAAAGTCTCAGAAAAGGTCGCGGCAGGAAAATTGTTAGATACAGTCGTCTGGGACAAAATTCATCGCGGGAAAATTGATCGTCGTCGAGGGAAAATGTGCAGACTCGAAGTCGCGGGGAAAAGTGGAGACTCCATCGCGGGAAATCGTCGCGGGGAGTTGTTCGTCGTCGCTGGACAAATTCGTCGCAACAGGATAAGTGAACATTTAAATCTAAAAATTTAGAAATAAATTAAGTATTTAAAAATAATAATAATATGACGAAAATGTTCTCGGACAAAAAAGTAGACGCCTTAAAGAAGCAGGCAGTTTTAATTAATAGACTTCATGCAATAGAGCAGGATTTTAGTCAATTCAACCCAGAGGAGGTAGAAAAAATAAGAACAAAATTAACATCTAATAATGGGGACTTGGTCAAAATGGGAGTAATCGACCATGATTACTTCAAGGCAAAGCATTTTGATCAAGCCATGCTAACAATCACTCGACTGCATAAGAAGGCTGCGGAAGAGGTAGGTGAGAGATCATCAGTAAAAAAGCTATTAGAAGTAGACAGTGAAAAAGAATTGAGGGATATGATGAGCTCAGTGCGACAATATCTAATGAAATTAGAAGGAGGAAGTAAAAAATACTAATAATGATAAAATCCTAACGTTGCACAGGAATAAAATTTATTTTCTTTGGGATAGAGTTTCACAAAATACGAAACAATTTGAGAACAACTCGCTTATTATGAATCAAATCGAAGAATTAAAGTTCGATGTTGAAAACATGCTCGGTGTACTTGAGCAAGGAACAAGTGGTAATGTTGTAGTTTCAGAAGAACTGCCAGCATTGCCTAAAATTGAGGTACCCACTTTCTCGGGAGTAGAGAAAGAATGGGACATATTTTCAGAATTATTCTCTGAAATAATTCACAAAAGAGAAGACATTAGTCTATCTCTTAAGTTCAACTATTTAAAAACTGCCTTAAGAGCAGAAGCAAGGAGCATGGTGTCTCACTTGCTGACAGGAAGCGCTGAAAATTATAATATCGCTTGGGAGTTACTAACCAAGCGATATGAAAACAAACGCAAAATATTTTCTCAGCAGTTGAATCGTCTAATTGAGTTGTCTTACCCAAATAACGACTCAGCTAGACATTTAAAATTTTTTATTGATTCCATTAATGAATCAATACACATTGTTAAGTTAAAGTCGAATTTAACTGATGAGGTAGATTGCATATTTGCACAAATAATATTAAGGAAATTTGGTAAAGAAGCGTTGCAAGATTTTGAAAATCATGTTAAGAAGACAAAAGATATTCAACAATTAAGCGACGTCTTAGATTACCTAGAACAAAGACTCAGCTCGTTAAGTTCTGTACAAGAAGTTACAAGAACAACAATTAAAAAAACTAGTAACAATTTAAAAGATTATTGTCCGATTTGCAAGGGATCGGGACATAATATATTTAATTGTTTTAGGTTTAAAAATATGACTTCAGCAAATAGGCTCGAAAAAGTTAAAAAGGAGCACATTTGCATAAGATGCCTAAAACATACGGTAAACAAGCGTTGCAATAGCGAAGATATTTGTGCTTTATGCAATAGACAGCATAACACAATGCTTCATATAAATAGTGAAAGGACAAATTCATGTGTTACTAAAGAAAGAGCACTATTAGCTACAGCAATAATAGAAGTAAAGTCGTCAAATGGAGGTTATGAAAAATTAAGAGCACTGGTTGATAGTGGGTCGCAAAGCACGATTATTTCTGAAGAGGCACTCCAAATTCTAAAGCTACCTAGAATAAAAAAGATCACTGAAATTAGTGGGGTAGGTTCAAAAAGCAGTACATCTAAATATAGAGTAAAATTGGACATAAAAACTCCAAATTTAGATAAAAAACCCTACAAAATTGAAGCAATAGTATTGCCGAGACTAATGAAGGCCCTACCAGATAAATCGCTCAATATTAATCTTAAAGATTGGGATAGCTATACGTTAGCTGACCCCAAATTTAACATATCAGGCCGTATAGATATGATTATTGGTGCAGATTTATATATGCTTATTCTTAAGAAAGGATTAGTAAAAAAGCGTGGACTGCTAGGTCAAAATACGGACTTTGGTTGGATAGTATCTGGTTGTGCAAGGTCCGAAAGTAATAAATCAGTCGTAGCAACAGCCATTCGAAACATTGATTTAGAAAGATTTTGGGAGTTAGAAGAGGATGAATTAGAAGACATTGAAAAAGAAAAATGTGAACAAAATTTTATCCAAACAACAAAAAAAGATAAAAATGGGAAATACGTAGTCACTATTCCATTTAAAGATAATAAAGAATTAGGTAATTCAAAAAACCAAGCAATGGCACGTTTTGTCAACTTGGAGAAAAAATTAGAAAAAAACCATATACTAAAACAGGAATATATAAAATTCATGAACGAATATATTGAATTGGGACATATGGTTGAATCTAACGAAGAAGGAGAATATTATCTACCCCACCAAGCAGTAATAAGAGAAGCAAGCTTGACAACAAAAGTGAGGGTGGTTTTTGATGCTTCCGCAAAGTCATCAAACAATAAAAGTTTAAATGATGTCATGTGGGTAGGTCCAAGAGTTCAGAAGAACATATTTGAGATAATAGTAAAATGGCGGAAATGGGAATTTGTAGTATCTGCCGATATTGAAAAAATGTATAGACAGATTAACATTGATGGAAAAGATCAAACTTATCAACACATACTGTGGAGAGACTCACCAACTAAACAAATAAAAAATTACAAATTAACGACTGTTACTTATGGCACGGCATCAGCTCCATATTTAGCAACAAGAGTGTTATTAGATATTGCAAACAGCTGCAGTAATATAACAGTCGGAGAAACAATTAAAAATGACTTTTATATGGACGACCTAATGACAGGAGCCGACACTATGGAAGAAACTAAAAAACTAGTTAAGTTAGTGTTAACTGAGTTGGAGAAGGCAGGCATGAATTTAAGGAAATGGATATCAAACACTCCAGAAATAATAGACACTGTAGAAAATACTGGAGAAAATAAAATACTAAGTATCGAAGAAAACGAGACTGTAAAAACGTTAGGATTGCAATGGGAACCGCTCAAAGATGAGTTTAAATTCAAAGTAAATTGTGGAAATAATACAAAAATAAATAAAAGGCAAATACTATCCACATTAGCTAGAATTTATGACCCGTTAGGATGGCTATCACCAGTGACGATTGTAGGGAAGATGTTAATGCAAAGACTTTGGATAACTGAACAAAGTTGGGATCAGGAATTATCGGATGACGACAAAAATGAATGGACAATATACAAAAACCAATTAAAATTAATAGAAGAAATTAGAATTCCAAGATGGATAAAAACTAAGATAAATGGGTTAATACAACTTCATGGTTTTTCTGATGCATCGGATAAGGCATTCGCAGCGGTGGTATATGCCAAAGTAGGAAATTCCGTTGTCATAATAGCCAGCAAAAGCAAGGTAAACCCCAAGAAAAATAGAAAAACAATTCCGAAGTTAGAATTATGCGCAGCACATCTTCTTGCAAAATTATTACAAAAAATTAAAGAAACACTGGAAGGGATTTCGGAAACTTATGCATGGAGTGATTCCACAATAACACTAGCTTGGATTAGAAGTGGAGTCAGCAAAGATAAGTTTATCAGACGAAGAACAGATGAAATACGAAAACTATTACATATACAATGGAATTATGTACAATCCGAAGATAATCCAGCAGATATAGCATCTAGAGGTATTTGTGCTAGTAAATTAAAAAATTATGAAAATTGGTGGAAAGGGCCAAAATGGTTAGCTGAAAAAGAAGAAGCATGGCCCAAAGGAAAAATAGACGACAAGCAAATAAGCTTACATATAAGAATAACTGATTTAGAAAATAGCCGGGTACATGAACTATTAGAAAAATATTCATGCATACAAAAGCTAGAAAGAATAGTAACGTATATACTAAGGTTTATTGATATTAAAATTAACAAAAAATCATATCCATCATACCTAACGGTAAAAGAGCTTAAGAAAGCAAATATAATTATAATACGGCTACAACAAGCTAGCCAGTTTGAAACTGAAATAAAATATTTGACATACAAAAAACAAATTGGAACCAAAAGTAAAATATTAGGCTTACATCCTTTCTTAGATTCAGATGGAGTGCTTCGAGTAGGTGGTAGATTGCAAAACGCTAATGCAACATTTGACGTGAAACACCCAATTATTTTAGATAAAGGTCATTTATCCTATCTAATAATAAAAAAAGCACACAAAGAAACCTTGCATGGAGGACTCAATTTAATGAAAAATTATATTCAGAGGAAATTCTGGATATTTGGGTTAAGAAATTCTTTAAAAAAATATTTAAGAGAATGTGTAACCTGTGCAAGGTATCGGCAAAATAATGCCGAACAAATAATGGGAAATCTTCCGGTATACAGGGTTACTATGGCATATCCATTTTTAAATACAGGTATAGACTATGCAGGCCCTTATTATATAAGATGCTCCAAGAACCGAGGACAAAAGGCATATAAAGGGTACATAGCAGTATTTATTTGCATGGCTACAAAAGCAATTCACTTGGAAGTTGTTAGTGATCTAACGTCAGATGCATTTCTGGCTGCATTTAGACGATTCTTAGCAAGGAGAGGAAAATGTGCAAATATATATTCAGATAATGGCACCAACTTTGTGGGTGCTTCTAGGAAATTAAGAGAAGAATTCAGAAAGGCGATAAACGAAAATACACAGATTATTCCGATATTGGAAAAAGAAAATATTAAGTGGCATTTTATTCCCCCGGCAGGACCTCACTTCGGAGGTATTTGGGAGGCTGGGGTAAAATCAGTAAAATACCATTTGAAACGGGTAATTGGAGACTCTCAATTGACATTCGAAGAAATGTCGACATTATTATGTCAAATAGAGGCTGTGTTAAATTCAAGACCACTATATACATCTGCGGGCGATATAGATGACCACGAAGTAATGACTCCAGGCCATTTCTTAATTGGAAGACCAACACTAGGGGCGGTGGAAGCCATAGCAGAAGAAAAGATGGGAAATCTTGATAGATGGAAATTAATTCAAAAAATGAGGAGAGATTTCTGGCAAAAATGGAAAGAAGAGTATTTATATACGCTGCAACAGAGATATAAATGGAAGCAGGATATAAAAAATATAAATGAAGGCCAGATAGTTTTAGTCAAAGATGAAAACTGCCACCCAGCTAGGTGGCCATTAGGAAAAGTTGAACAAGTACACAAAGGAAAGGATGAGAAAGTAAGGGTGGTTCAAATAAAAGTTCAGGAAGGTTCAATTACAAGACCAATTCACAAAATATGTCCTCTAGAGGGAATCCGGGAGATTGAAAGGGAAGAATATAAGTCTAGGAAAAGCAGTAGAATTTCAAAAGTTGGACTTATGGTAGTTATGATAATGTTAATGCTATGTTGTCAATTATCAAATGCATCGTCATTACCAGATGGCAAAAGAAATTGGACGTTGAAAAACTTAAATAACTCAGCAACGATATATTTGGATCCCATGGGAGAGGTCGAAATAGTATCCTCCTCTTGGGATTTAGTTATATTTTACAAAATGGATCCATATTTTGAAATGATTGAAAAAGGTAGCAGTCTAATCAGAAAAATGAGAGTTATATGCGTAAAGCTTCTTGACTTTGAAGATCAATGCAACATAATTCTTAATAACACAGAAAAACAAATAATTCAACTGGAGGAAAATAATGAGCTTTTTATGCCAATAGAAAAGTCACGACTTAAGCGTTCACCGTTTAATTTCATTGGGTCATTACATCATATGTTATTCGGTATTATGGATGCCGATGATAGAACTCAAATGGAACTAAACATGAGAAATCTGTTAGACAACCAACATAAGACGGTCGATTTAATTAAAAAACAAACTTCAATAGTAGATTCTACAGTAAATATATTAAAGAAATCTACTGATGAAATAAATACCAACTTTAACATCATGAATAGAAGAATAGAGAATATGACAGAGCTTCTGAAAGAGAGTTATTTTGTGTACAAGGAATCAATCAACTTCTTCATGGTTACAAAACAACTTGGTTCCCTGATTGATGAATGTGAAAAGATTCAAACAGGAATTATAAGTCTACTTATTGACATTAATCATGGTAGAATTAATCCAAACATATTAAAACCCCATCAATTGCAAATAGAGATATCAAAGATCAAAGAAAGATTACCAGAAACATTTGTACTTCCAGGGAAAAACGCTGAGCTTAAGGAAATTTATAAATTAATGACAGCAAAAGGAATATTCATTGACAAAAAATTGATAATAAATACTAAAATTCCGTTGTTTAGTAGAAATCCTTCACAATTGTATAAAATCATTCCGATCCCAATCAATCATGTTGGCCAAATCATAATGGCACATGTAAAAGCGGAATACTTAGTTTATAACTTCGAAATAGATTCCTATCACTTAATGACGGAATCAACCCTAAACAGTTGTCACAATTGGCAGTTAAAGAAGAGGATTTGCGAAGGGAGTTGGCCTTGGAGTAGCGCCAGTGACGGTTCTTGTGAGGTTACCTCTTTCAAGCCAAATAAAATTGCCGATTGTATTTACAGAACAGCATCAAATTCTAAAACATACTGGGTTGAGTTAGAAAAGAAAAATAGCTGGATTTTTAAGGTACAAAAAAATGCGAAAGCTAATATGCAATGTGGCAGTGCTCAACAGGAATTGATAGACCTACCAGAAAAGGGTATACTGTCACTTAATGCAGGCTGCACAGCTAGAACTGAGGATAAGATTCTAGTGGCACATTTTGATATGTACTTAAAGAATCAACTTGAAATTGTAACACCATATGTAGGAATGTTTAGAGAGGTGCCAGAAGTAGTTTGGAATCCGTTAGGGCATCCTACGAACCATACCGAAGAGATCCACAATTTAAAGAAGGAATTAAACAAAATGAAGGAACATGAAATCAAGTTAAAGGAATTACAATTTCATCAGCTTTCAAGTCATGCGTCATTAGGAATAACAGTAATTTTAACGGTAATTATAATAATATATCTGATAAGAAAAAGCATTGTAAGGAAAAAGCTACAAGCCATACAGTTTGTCGGGCCTAATAATTAACTAGATAATAACGCCGACTCTCGGCCGGCCCTTGGCAGAATGTTCAAAAATGAACACTAGTTTAAGTAAGATAAAGTACATAATACCTAAACGTTGGCTTAGTGCTCAAGTGACATTTGCATCCACTTGAGTACATGATAAGTAAAAATAGATTATAACAAAACGACCCTTGCATGGGTTAGAAATGGTCTCCTGCGTTATCTGTACAGCGGGTATAAACTAAGTATACATATAAGTAAAAATAGATTATAGTAAAACAACCCTTGCATGGGTTAGAAATGGTTCCCTGCGTTGTCTGTACAGCAGGTATAAACTAAGTATACATTGTTAGCTATATAAGGCTAGGATTTTAAGAAATAAAGTCAGTACGAATTTACAACTCGACTCAACAGTTACCTTCTCAAATGAAACTGAAAATAAAATTAATTTGGTTTGTACTAATTTCAATATGATTGAGTTGTTTATTAGGAATGTAATTCAAAGAGACCTGGTAGCTTGACAAAGAAGCGTCGGACCTACAAATCCAAAATATATAGATCGAGATTGGTATATTCATAAAAACTAATTGGAGAAAGAACTCTCGCCAAAACAGGCCCAATGACAAACAAAAAGGTTTAAGCCTTTGATACTTTATTGCAATCTAAAATCAGAAAATAAAATCTTTTTTACATTTTTAAGAGAGCTATGGGAATTAAGCTTCAGACATGACAACATAGATTATAAATAATAATTTTACAAGTTCCCGTTGGTATTTCTTACGATGATTTATCAAGTTCATATCGATGTTTTAATTTTAAAATGCAATCTTAAATAAATTAGTTAAATTAACTGTACATTATTTATTAAAATGTAGTGCTGAAATCAGAATGCTAATTAATACATTTTTCATTTTTAATTTTGTTTCCTTTTTATTGGGTTCATAAAAAAAATGGTTGTAGATTGTTTTATAATTTAATTCATTTTTTATTATTCATTACGTACAGACAAAAACAAAATATTGTGTTTAAATAAAGAAATTTTAATTTATTGTTTAAGTTTAAAGTGTATGAAGCACCGACTTCGAATTTTAAGACTTTAAGGAACTTAAATTGAAAAGAGGTTAAGAGGAACAACCCATACATATGTAGCGAGTTGATCATACAAGGATGTTTTTAATAATTTCTTCGAAAGTGGAATGCAACATATGCTCTACAATAAATGTTTATGTGCATATATGCATAATTATTTTGAATATTATTATCGACCACAAAACTAAGCACAGCATTGCACCTTGTGTCTCGACTTTCACTGCTGCTTACGCTTACGCTGCGGCTGAGCTGCTGACCCAGAAACTCCAATGACACATCAACCTGGCCAAGTGAAGCGTTTAATAAAGTTTTATGCAAGCGCATAAAAAATGCAACTGGTGTTGCCGCTGTGGCGACCAATGTCAGGAGAAGACCCTTGGCAAGCAGATCAACCGAGCGAGACAAAAAAAAACAAACAACAAAAAAACAATCTATAAAAACTGCAGGCGTTACGGAAATGAAGACGTCGACATCCTGTTGCCACATGCCCCTCGTTGTGCCCTACCTCGAGTGCTTTTGTTGCAGCCGGCGACTTTCTTAATGGCCCTCGCTCAAGGCTCAAGGCTCAAGGCTTAGGGCTCAGGTCTCATATCTGAGGGCTCAGGTTTTGGACTCACTGCTTAAAGCTCGCTGGTTCAGTCAGTCTACACATGTTGCCACCTAAAATATGTTTAAGATGACATTGGGTTAAAGCAACGACTAACTGTCTGTTAACTGTTTTAATGCCGTGTAATGCATGCTGGGGAAGCCGCAACAGGCAGCAGCTGTCTAGGGCCTAAGGCCATCAGTTGTTGCAGTTGCCACACAACAATAATCGGAAACAACATCAAATGTAATAGTCAATTTATAGCGCTTTCGTTTTTGTACACACCCCGAATCGGCAGATATGTATGTATATATAAAATATATCTGTTGATCAGCAGCACTTTTCCCATTGAAAGCAATTTAATGTACGCCGCGATAAATACGAATTTCATCAAAAATTGAGACATCGACAATAGACCACGAAAGTTCAACACTTTCTTTTCGGCTGTGGCAAACAGTTGAAGTTCAACTCAATAATGTTTGTGTTTTTTTCCTGTTTTTTTTTTGGGTAGGTGGGCATCCATTACCCTACTCGAGAAACTATAACATGCGCCGGACCAAGCCGAACCGAACCGAACCAAACTGAACTGAACCGAACATGCCGAAAAACGGCAAAAGAGACATTTAAAAGCCAATTAGAAAAAGAAAGTGAAAAGTGTTGCAACAACAGCAGCAACAGCTGAGAATCCAGTTGGCATTTTATTCAGTTCGTTTGGAAGCGCCTCAAAGAAAGTGATGCACAATTTGACAATAATCATCCGATTAAAATTCAAAATCATAATGCATTGAAGACGGGTCCCTCAATACCATCACGGGTGTCATTGCTCCGTATTGAGTTCAGGCGGGTTTGTTGAACCCACAACGATGCCTGAATCTAATTTACTATTTTCACCGCAAATGCGAGACGAACCCAGAAAACAAAATTAAAAAACGAAGTGAAGCCCTCAGCGATCGGCAAAAGTGAGAGTTGAACGCTGAGAGTAAAAGATTTGAATGTTGTTTGAATATTGAGGTCACTCAGAGTTGAAGTTGCTGTTGGAGTTTTTGAGTTTGCAGTTGGAGTTGGGTTTGATGATCGTTATCCAGCATACATATGCTTGTATTTCTAATTTTCTATAATACATTTTTCACAGTTTCAGCTATTTTGGCCGTGACGCATGCGCCCAACAACTTTCTTTGAGCGCTGCCTTTGAAAGAGGTCAGTGAACGAAAG
>JAWNMQ010000571.1:0-17050 GCA_035043855.1 Drosophila percnosoma
CGCTGCACTAATCCCAATCAGCGAGCTGGGCGTTGTGTGCATATCAATGAGTGCCTGACGCTGTATTCGGTGCTTCAGCAGGACAGACTGACGGATATGGAGAAACAGTTCATTCGGGAGTCCAGCTGTGGCATGGGCAACGATAATCGTCCTTTTGTGTGCTACACACGGGATACGGGCTATAGTAGCTCTCTCAGTATGGACTATGGAGACTTTGCGAACTTTGGGGACTTTGGCAATAATTACGACTTTGGTTGGGGTCGGGCAACAAATGCACCTCAGCCGACTATTGTACAGCAGGCTCAGCAGCCACGGCAGTCGGATGGTTCCACATTGTTGCCACAGCCGCCTAACTGCAGTGGGGCGACCATCGGCAACAAGATCTATGGCGGCGAAAATGCCGATCAGAACGAGTTTCCCTGGACCGTGCTACTGGAATATCGACTTCTAAATGGCAACGGATTGGCCACCATCTATGCGGGGACACTGATCAATCAGCGTTACGTTCTAACGGCAGCCCATTGCCTAACTGGTCACATTCCGCGCGAAAAGGGAACACTGTGTGTATTGCATATAGTATTCACAAGTTAGCATTCATTAGCAGCAGATAACGATGAATTCCCAAATGCTTATTAATATATTCAATATTCAATTGACGCCTTTCTGTGATCCATTGAGCGTGTCAGTAGTCTCTTATTGTTATTATTGTCAATTTTTCGTTTCTATGTTGTTTTTGTTGTTGCTGATGGCGGAAACTAATTTTAATTCTAATGTTATTCATTCTTCATAGTTATTTAGCGTTATTATTTCTCTCTTTCTTTTCCAAGCACATATTTTTTGCAAAGCCAATTCAGAACCACTGCTGTGAAGAAAGTTTATTCATATGTACCATGTAATACGTAAATATATGTAGAAAATTATTGATATCAGTATGGATAATTTAAATTAATTAAAAATTTCTGTTTACCATTATGACAATGTATTACGTTAAATGTTTTTCAAAGCAAAACAAAAAGACAAAAGCTCTGATCACATAACAAAAAAAAGAGAGCAGCATTAAAATGAAATGAACAGTTAAACGGACCACACAATCTCAGTATTAAAAAAAAAGAGAGTGCGAGAGCTTTCGAGCTGAAATATGATCCCCCTTTTTCTCTCTCTCACTCTCTTCGTTACTTCCTTTTAGTTTTTCATCCGCGTGCAAAAGCCTGCGCTGGCCTTTGCCATGGGACCAACAACACAAACACTCACCCCAATTAATCCACGACGAAGGCCTCCTCGTAGACTGCGTTGCTGTTGTTCAATAGTTGTGTTTTTCTTCTTTTTTTTTGGGTTAAATTACTTAATACTGTGCTATTAATGTGCTATTTAAAAAGGACTTGTATATTGAACTGTAATGTTAGATTACATATAGTTGCATATCACTTCGTGAACTTTGTCCACGGGTTTTTCACTCACGCGCAGCGAACTGAATTGGTTTGATAAAAATAAAAAAAAATTTTAACTATTATTACTTAACCACTGTTCCCTATTTTGATGTTGACATAATTCTGCGCTTACAGCGGCAGAGCTTTATATCTGTTATATGTTTTTTTCTTTTGCCTTTTTTCCACCACACTGTATTATTTGTTTATGGGTTTATTCATCATTTATATAACTATTTCATATGTATATTTATATATATGAATATATTTATAAGGCGGAAGCCAGAGCAAAGAAGCAGAAGCTTCTCGCCCGCACCGCTGTTAACAGCTGCTAACAATAGATCATGGTTGCATTCCGAACATTTAAATGCAATTATAAATTTGTCATTCAATGGACTATGGGGCCATTACATTTCTAGCATGTGATTCATGCCTTAATGCCATGGAGGATTCAACGGTGGATAACAATTGGTTACGCTCGTAATTTGCTTGACCGCGGGTATTTTATTTAATTTTAATACTTTTTTTTGGGGTGGTTGTCACGTTCGCACTTTTAAAATTCAATTGGATACTTGATTTGATATTTTAGTACCTCTGTGCGTTTGGGTGAACACGACACGCGCAACAGCGCTGGTCAACGCGTAGGCATTGAGGAGAAATTGTCCAATCAGTTGCATGATATTGGCCTGGTCTCTTGGAGAGCAATGTGCGCTACTCGAACAACATTAAGCCCGTCTGTCTGCCCTCGGTTGTGCCGCCGGAAACGAAGCGACCCGGTCAACAATACACAGTGGTTGGCTCTGTTCCCCACAGAGTCCCATCAAACAAAAGCTGGTCGTCAACTTTGTGGAGCCTGCGCAATGTAAGCGGAAATTTGTGAAACGAAAGATTAGCATTATGCCGACGCAGTTGTGTGCAGGTGGCAAACATGATCAGGATGCATTTGATGGTGACTCGGGCGGACCACTGATGCGCTTCAGGAATGATGCATGGGTGCTCGAGGGCATTATCTCCTTTGGTTTCATGTGCGGTCTAAAGGATTGGCCGGGTGTCTACACAAGTGTCGCTGCGTACGACATTTGGATAAAGCAGAATGTGAGGCCCTAAGAAAGCCATCGCTGAGCCATCAACTCCCCCCTTGCCTACATACTCCTTCATACTACACATAACATATTATATCAGCAAGAAACTATATCCGCTTAACCAAAGGTCATAACAGCTGTTCTCTTACTGCCTTACTGTCGTTCTGCCTGTTGGTCTTTGACATTGTAACGCTTTATTTTTATTGGAAAATTACTAAAAGAATTCAAGTTATGCATATGCATTAAAAATTATTAAAAGTATTTTTGACGTACCAACTATTTAATTAAACAAAGTCTGTGGTTTCCAGCTTTTTAAGTTTACTAAACATCTGCCGTTGCCGTTGTCGCCTCACTTGGTCCACTTTAGGGCCAGTAGTATCATAAGCCATTAAGCTGCTGTAATTATTGCTCTGCCCCGACTTATCAGTCACAACTGGCCAATAACCATAAATAAACGTCTGGCACCCTCGCTGGCTAATTTAAATTTAAGAAACCAATAAGCAATAAGCAAAACCAGCCACATCGCATAGCAAAAATATATTCTGATTAATGCAGCATATCAAATAGTGGAATTGAATAAAATTCAAATGAAGTGAATTGAATTGGAAACGTAGAAAAATAGTATTTTCAGTCAGAGAGGCTCTCTTCACATTTTCATTATTGTGGCAAGCTTTTTCAGACATATTCAAGTGGTCACGTTTCAGTTTTTTGTAAAAAATTTCAAATACGAAATTTAGAAATATGTTTCTTAATGCCACTATATAGCTATGCTATAGCTCTCAGCCACTGTATACGAATTCAGTTGTTCAGATCGCGTTAATCAAATCATGTCCAAAATTATTTTGAACTTTTTTGTTCTATTTACAAGCTTTCTTTCTACATAACTCTTTTGAAAATCATACGCAAGTTGTGGGTCAATATATAGCCTCAAAACATTTCCTGTAAATATTTATCAGTTTCTGATAGTGTTACTGAAGAAATGGGATTCTAAATGGCCTTGCTTTAGCTCACAGTCTAAATATGTATAAGAATTATGTTCTTCCGATCGCGTAATTTAAAACTGTTTACTGTGTCAATAAACAATTGAGCAAACTTTGTTACGAGTCGGTTTGTCCGCATGGGGCAGCTCCGGCCAGCCAGTGCTCAGTTAGGGATGAGTCTGCCCTTGCCCGCCAACCGCACAATAAACGAGACTACACAAAATCTACACATCACTAAAAACAGCTGTTCTAACGTACAGTGGCAATTCAAAACACACGAAACGAAAAAAACTTTATCTCCGACTTCCAACGGCGGCTTCGCTGTTCCTGCCGTAGCTCTCCCTCCCTTCCTGTGGGGGTAATTAAATAATCTTGGCCCCCACCCATCACATTTCTTCCGAACCCACTTTGGGTCCCCCTCCCTCCATTTATAACTCTTAGCCTTCCCTTTTTACTGAACGTTATTTCATTATTTATTCAGAAAATGGGGCCTTAATGCTCTGTCTTAATGACTCTTAATGACTGTCTAACAAGGCAGCATTATAAATATTAATCTTAACGAAAACCAAAAAAATTTAATTAAATAAAATTAACAAAAAAAAAATGGTTCATCCAAAAAAATATAAATAACTACAAAAAAAAATTATTAATGCAACAACAAAAAGTATTAATACAAAAAAAATAATGTTGGAGTCCGACCGCTGATGTCTTTTCTTATTCGCAGCTTATACAAGACTGATCTTGACTTTTGCTTGACCTACATCGCTCCGCCTCTTCCCTGACTTTTGTTTGCCCTTCAACATTTTCTCTCATTATTTTTCCTCTCTCGGATAATACTCCGTTATGTTGAAGATATGGGGCCCGCGCTGTGTTTTGAATCTGGGGCTACCACTTGTTTTCGCTGGGGGCAGCCCCAACTATCGATAGCATCGGCCCCGCTGCAACAACTTGGTAAGAATTCTGTTGGAGTTGGCTCTTTTTAGCAAACTTTTAGCCAACTGAGTGTTTCACTCTCGCACATGTCTGCGCCCTTGTCCAAAATTTTAAATATTTGCTGACGTCAGTCAACGAGTATTCTTTTTGGTATTTTTTTTCAAGGTTGTGTTTTTGAATAGATTAAATTAATAGAACCGTACTTAATGATATGTTGGCGACGCGCTTAATCACTTGAAAATTTCTTTTTTTACGCTCACAATCTTGAAACTGACGCCAAAAATAATAAAAAACATAGTTATTATTATTTTTTTTACCTGTGCGTCGAGTAGCGCGTTCTCGCTGTTCACCAACCGAACGAATTAAAATGACTAACAGCCGCTGCTCAATTGGTCGACATATACAGCCAATATCCAAGACCTAACGACGCGTTGACGCTGCCTCTGCCGTTGGCGCTGCTGCTGACGCTGCTGGCGCTGCTGGAGCTGCAAGCGTGGAGCTGAGAACTGGGAACTGTGCGCTGAGTGCGCTGTTGCTGTTGCTTTTGCCGTTGCCGTTGCTGATGCTGCATGCTTGCTTCTCGTTTGTCCATGTCTGCTATTTACTATTCTCTGTTGTGCCTCACACATTCCGTGAACATTACAAAAGCAGCAAAACTTTTCTTGCATCGAGCAGACTGCAAAGAGAGATCGCTAATGAAACGGAAGTATTCGAATTTATCGCTTCAGAACCCCAGTGTATTGGGGTTATTTATTAAATTAGGTGGTTAATATATATACCTACCATCTGTCTTTGGAATTTCTGAAAAATAGTGAATGGTTAGCTAATGGCAGGCAATTACTTTTTTTCTTTGACACTTGGCCAAATAAGCTGTCCGCCACTGTAAGTGTGAATAATTGGTACTTAAGCTCTTAATGGTTCGATGTTCGTACTAAATTCAAAAGTAAAGACACACGCCAATAAGGTGAATTTTACATTGGGGTGAGTATTCATGAAGTGCATTAGCGCAGTAGCAAACCAATTCCCAGAATTTACAGGACTACAACGCATTTCTGTATCATCTTTGACTATAAAGTACATAAAGTATATCTCTATCGTTTTTGGGAATACATACATTTACAAATAACATATAAGTAATTTAATTTGATTTTTGAACATGTTTTTATTGCATTCAGATAGACGGGTGTGGACAAGAAAGTGCCTCCACAACAAGTCTTTCCATAGACGTAAATTGGTTTAGAATGAAAAGCTTCTACAAAATTAGTATTCGGGCCCTTCACTAGTCAAAAAGCTGGCTACGCCTTGGTGCAACATATTAGTAAAATGGATTACAACTTTATCAAAAAAATTACCGTATTATTATGTACCGCATTATTGTAGTCAATAGAAACAATTATGCGCATCATGCTTTGAAAAAGAGTGATTTTACAAAATGTTGCCGACTTCAACCCCAACATTTAGTCTATGCTCGTAAATTAAGTCGCACAACAAAGAAAAATCGCTTTCTCATATAATACATGATTAATCCCCTTTGTATAAGAAGCCACCACCAGCATGCCACACCCACCTCCCCCTACTACCTCACACTTCATCCTGAATGCGCACGTGATTATTCAAAATATTTATTACCGATTCCCACATGTGCCGTAATTACAAGCGGCGCATGTAAATGAGCCGAGTCGTGTGGAAAACTAACTAGATCCACCAGCCGCAGGATTAACCCCTTTTCGCACATGTGTGGCAAGGATTTCATGCATCGCTACCACAAGTGTTTGTACAACAGCATCTAGCTGGATGGGGGCAGGCAGACATGCGGACCTAAGAAACAACAAAAGTTACAAAGTGAATCCAATAAATATGCGCCACGCACTTTTTAATTAAACGCACATTCGAATATGTCGCCTCGGGGAATGGATAACAGGATGCTACACATAGAATTAGGAAGTGATGCGGGTTTCCATTCGCGACTGCTCTTATTCAAAGAAAGAAGTCCATGTACATCAAAGTGGATCACAGCGCGCCAGGGAATTAAAAATTATACTCTCATAATGACAGACAAGGCGTCGTTTAGGATTAAATTACAATTAATGTTTCATGTGGGGCTTTGAAGAATTTACCGCGGCAGGTGTCGTATGGCAAACATCAATTAGAATTTAAAGCCATTTATAAATTTCAAACAATACTTTAATTTTTAAAAATGTTTACTGATTTATTTAGTTGATGTTGCGTTCATTCAGCTCTTGTAAAAAAAAACCGCTTCTTCTGTACAACAGAATTTCTGATTGAGCTGAACCAGCGCGACGACGACCATTACCAGCGGCACACAATCTAGACATTCAGGTAGTTGTCTGGGAATTCGAAGGTAACATCGCGGCCGGTAAGCTTCTTGTAGACCGATGTGAAGGTGTCAACCTGCAAAACAAAGTAAAAATAAATTAGTCACAGCTCCATTTAGTTAAACATACGATATAATAATAAGCAGTAAATATATAGATAATTAGCATATGACAAAGTGTCAAACGGTTCATCCTCTTGCTACAACATAAATGGCTGTAGTAAAAATTGGCTGAACGAGTCTGTTTAATTTGCCGCCGATGTAGGAAGTCCCAAGGCACCAGGCACAAAACGGCGCTTGGGAGGCAAATAGGCGGAGGCTTTAAGCTTTCAAGTAACTGCAGATGCGTGTGTGTTTATGTGACCAGCTTTTAGTAATGTAAAAGCTATAGACCAAAGTCAGCCCAACATTATGGAGTAAAGTGGTACTTAATGTGCGTTCTGTTTGACAATCACTGAACGAGAATCTAAATTCAGCGAATAACACAAGAACGGTGACCGTTTCAATTATAAAGTGAGCAGTACAATATTATCACGAAATGTGACATCTAAAATCCACTTGTTTATAAATACGTTTTCATATAAAAATTTTCGTTTTTCTTTTTGGTTCTGTGAAAACTAATATCTTCGTTTGTAAAGCTCTATTGACAGAATAGCCTTTTTAGAGTAACTATGTAAGTTATGCTCTGCGTCTGTAGTTCTAGTTCTGCATAAATTGTAGATGATGTAGCCAGAGTGTAGTTATGTAGACACCTTGGTTTTGATAGGTTCAACAATGTGGAGTTAACTGGCTTGGGGTTCACTGTGCGTTCTGTTTGACAATCACTGAATGAGAAACTAAATTCAGCAAATAACACAAGAACGGTGACTGTTTCTGTTATGAAGTGGGTGTTATAAATTTGTCATTAAGTGTGTAACCCATACTTAAGAATACCTAAGATAATCAATTTGTTTATAACTATATTTGATTAATCATCTTATAAAATAACCGTTTTTCTAAATGATGTTCCTATGTGGTATTTAAATTGAGTTCCTTTCTGTACTTCTGAAACTCTTTTCTAATTTCGACTAATTTTTAAATCAATGTAGCCAGAGGATAGTTATGTGGACACCTTGGTTTTGATAGGTTCAACAATGTGGAGTTAACTGGCTTGGGGTTCACTGTGCGTTCTGTTTGACAATCACTGAATGTGAATCTAAATTCAGCAAATAACACAAGAACGGTGACTGTTTCATCGTGATTTGATAATTATCATACATGAAGGTTAACCTTTCTATCTAGGATATCACTAAACTTTCAATGCTTAGTGCTAATAGCTTCATTTCTAAAGTTATATTGACAGAAGTTTCCACATAGTATATCTGCCTTATCTATACAGTTAGTACATATGCTCTTGATTTATCCTTTGTGTATACAATTTTAGAGAAATGTAGCCAGAGGATAGTTATGTGGACACCTTGGTTTTGATAGGTTCAACAATGTGGAGTTAACTGGCTTGGGGTTCGCTGTGCGTTCTGTTTGACAATCACTGAATGAGAAACTAAATTCAGCAAATAACACAAGAACGGTGACTGTTTCATCGTGATTTGATAATTATCATACATGAAGGTTAACCTTTCTATCTAGGATATCACTAAACTTTCAATGCTTAGTGCTAATAGCTTCATTTCTAAAGTTATATTGACAGAAGTTTCCACATAGTATATCTGCCTTATCTATACAGTTAGTACATATGCTCTTGATTTATCCTTTGTGTATACAATTTTAGAGAAATGTAGCCAGAGGATAGTTATGTGGACACCTTGGTTTTGATAGGTTCAACAATGTGGAGTAACTGGCTTGGGGTTCGCTGTGCGTTCTGTTTGACAATCACTGAATGAGAAACTAAATTCAGCAAATAACACAAGAACGGTAGCATTGCCATAAATGTGGCCAATATATGGAGATGTGCACCCGCACGGCGGCGTTAGTGGTGCACAATAACGAGTTATTGGCGAATGCTGTGTGTCTCCTGTGACAATCACGACGCTTGCTAAACGCGCCGCAAACAATCACCGAGACAACAACGCACTGCTCTTAAAATTTGATTAACTTTGCTACAGATGACGACACTCACTTTGTGTTCGATTGTGGTCTGCTGGTTCTTGTCCAGGTGCACCTTAACCAGTTGGGAGCCGTCCAGCTTGACGCGGACACGCTTGCCAACGATTTCGGCGGGGAAGACCAGATCCTCCAGAATGGCATCGTACACAGCGGTCAGAGTGCGTGAGCGTGGACGCTTCTGTTTCAATGGATTGCGCGCCTTGCGGGTCGGCTTAGGCAGAATTTTGCGCTCGCCGATGACGACAACGTGCTTGCCAGAGAATTTCTTCTCCAGTTCGCGGACCAGAATGATCTGGATCTTCTGGAACACCTTCTGCTGGGGAATGGGCACGTAGATGATGACGGCCTGCACACGCACAGAGAGAAAACACACATTAGCTGGAGTCGACATCAATTAGCAGCAACAACTCACCTTCTTGCTGCCAAACTCAATCTCGCGTGCACGGGTAATGTGCAAATCGCGCAGATAAGGTTTCAGATCGCTGTTGGCCTCCAGCTCAACGAGCGCCTGGGCAATGGACTTCTCGAACTCATCGGGGTCAGAGCCGCCGGGCTTAATAATCTTGGAGCCGATAGCCATCTACAAATTGAATGGAATGCTCGTTTAAAATTGTGATCAATGCGGCCAAAATTAGTGTAAAGCAACAGCCAAGCCGCAACAGCCAATTTTCTCTCAACGCCAGTCGTCATCAACATTTTTCTAATCACTGTGCATCGACTTTGTTTCAATGGTTTTCACTAGGCATTTTGTGTCAAAATGATTGGCATTGATTAGTCAATTTATTTTTGCATATATTTTTGGCTTTGCTTTGGATGTTGCGCCGGTTTTTCGACATTTTCATTGCGTTCACAGAAAATTTGCACCAACCTTTGTCGACTATTTTGACAGGAAAGGAAGTCAACGACGCGACACTGAACTGTGCAAACGTCATCGGTACCAGGGTTGCTTTCGACGTGAAGTTAGCCGCGACCGTTTGCTTTGCACACGAAACGGTAGGTGGCGCATGTGTGCAGTTTGAATGCGAACGTAAATAATATTGAAGAAAACTAAAACTCAAACAAACAACAAACTTATTGAATTCAATACCAAAACGTTTTCCTTAATCTAAACCCATTTTCAAGATTAAAAGATTTCGGTTTTGATTTAGAATTTAGATAAGTACCAAAGTACTTGTTTATCAAATAAATAAACGGATGGGTCTACACATTAATAAATAAAAGAGAAATAATATCTTAAAAGCGGTCCATATTTACGTAATTTAATACATGCTTACGATAATTATAATATAAATAAATATTAAGATGTAGCACATAGTTCTTAAAAGAAAAATGTACCCTTTAGTTTGTGAAAAATGAGAAAACATTTTAGTTACTGCAGATACAGTAGGAATAATTTGTACATTTATTGAACAAATAATTGCTTGCCATTTCACTTATCAAAAATCATATACCAAAAAATTTCCCCCAGCTTATTATTTTTTCCAAGGTTGAATTCTGTGTGGTTTTTTGCTCAATAAAAAACTCAAATTTCGCTTGCTCCACTACATTACAAACATAGTAACAAAATTATCATATTTCTATAATAGAGTAACGCAAGCAATGATTCTAATCTGTACTCCATTTTATTTTATTTTTTTCGGACACAAAAGTTTTCGCTTAAAAAAATATATATTTTTCTTTCTATATTTACTTAAATACTTAAATTTAATAAATAAATATATTTAATTAATAATTTAAGAGCACAGTCAGAGCCTATTGACGTTGACCTTGGCCCCTGGCAGTGGCTGCAACATTGGCGGCCTGTTGGGCGACACCCAATCCCTGGATGGTGGCATCCCGAGTGTGCTGGCCAATGCGTTCCTGTAATAGCACAAAAATATATGATAAGTATTGGTTTATATCGTGTATACCTTCAAAACACTTACTATTCTCTTGCCAAGCTTCTTCAACCAACCAGCCTCGGATTGACCTATGCTGATGGCAAGGATAAGGGCAACGAAGATGAAGATCTTGTAGAAGTTCATGTTGAGATGTGGTATTTAGAATGGAATGTAGTGGGTTAAGAGCTGAGCTGTTTCTGTGGCTGCTGGAGCTGAGCGACTGATGATTTGTGTAGCCAGACTGTGCCTCTTTTATAGTTCGAATAATTCAAGCCGTCAAGCTGCCGTCGCTAAGCAGCATGCTGATAAGCTTCCAATGTGGCCTGCATGAATGTCTATGGGGGTTTTGTCTGGCAGAAAAGCACACGAATTGAAAGCAAGCCTGGTGAGAGTGGTAATATCTGCCATAAAAATGATTTCCATGAATCATGCCTTGAACAACTTTAATAGTCTTGCGTATATAGTACATGAATTATTTGCATTTATTCAGATGTTTTGTTATATGTTTGTCAATTGTGATTGATTATACCAGATACATTGTGGAATAAACCAATAAAAAATTTATGTAAAATTTGAGTAAGCTAAAAAGCAACAACGAAAGCTCTAGGTATTTCCGCACTCTCCCAATTAGCCTCTCTAATAAAAATGCCAACAAAAAATGTTTAATTCGGGTAACCACCAAACATGCTTGTCATACTTTAAAGCCAAAAGCAAGTTGTGTGAAATACAAAATTTTACTACGAGCTAAATTATGAATGAATTTTTGCGCGGGTTTTTCCATATCTCTACTGAGAAATGAATATGTCGCTGACCTGTTCTGGATGATCATAATGAGAGAGAATGATCGCATCGAGCGGGCAGACACGTAACAAAAAAACCGCAGAGAGATCGTTTTTATTTTTATTTGTCGTCATCGCCGTTGTAGTTTTTGTATGGTTCATTATCAGCAATTATTTCTACTTATCAGTTGGCTACGCTTATTAATCTGCTTTGCTCTGTATTTTATTGAAAAAGAAGACGTAAGAAATACCTGTTGGATGCACAGTAAACAGTACGTTTGGTCAGTATTGGAGATGAGTGAACAGTTGAAAACATTGTTTTCTAAATCCGTACCATTTTCTCCTTTATTTTACTCCTTTACAAAAATTGTGGGCTTAATGCTAATTATTAATTAGTTACACTATTTATTTTATATAAGAACAAAAACAATTATATATATCTTAGATCTTCTTAGATTAAATACCCATTCAGATTGAAGACAAACTGTCATTGTTTAAGTCTTACTATAAATTTATTAAATGAAATCTGTAGGATAAGGCTTATGATGTTCATAATTTCAAAGTGTTGGTAGAATAATATTCAATAAGTATTATTTTGGCCAATTGTACTTTTGAAACCTATGTGTGAGCAGTAAAACGCATACTTGGTTAATTTGTTTCAGGATATTTGAAAACAAGAATGCTTTTCATAAAAGAACTTTCGACCGATCGTTCCTAGGGGAGCTATATTATTGAGTGATCCGATCCGGCAAATTCAAATCCGCACACAGAAAAAATACGGATATTTTCCAAGTTTCGACTAGTTTGCATAGGTACATAGCAACCACGGATAAGACTACATAGAGTCGGTTAGTGACTTAGTAAGGACTTCTTTAATGTATTAGAAATTACATCATTACAATTACTTTGTTGCTAATGTTGGTTGTGCTCAAATAAATAGTATATTGACTGAGACAATACAATATAAGTTAAGATTAAAAGTTGCTCTAATGAAATAAGTGCTAGTAAAGATAGTTAATAAATTAGTTGCAATTTCATTTATCAAAATGCACATACCAAAAGATCCCCCAATTTAAAACTCTTACAACCAAAGTTAAAATTTGCTTACTATCCCAATAAAAAATCCCCTATTCCTCTGCGTTTTTTATTCGCGCAACATCTGTTCAAACCTTATCAGCGTCAGTGAGGTGCTCGACTGCTGATTTGCGGTATATAAGCACTATCAACTGGCTACATAAATCATCAGTCGCTCAGCTCAGACAAACAAAATCCCCGAGCCTCAATACTCAGCGTGTCAAGCCTTATCAGCATCGCAATACATCGGTGAGCAGACAGCTTGAATTATTCGAACTATAAAAGAGGCTCTGTCTGGCTACTCAAATCATCAGTCGCTCAGCTCCAGCAGCCACAGAAACAGCTCAGCTCTTAACCCACTACATTCCAAGGAATTCTAAATACCACATCTCAACATGAACTTCTACAAGATCTTCATCTTCGTTGCCCTCATCCTTGCCATCAGCATAGGTCAATCCGATGCTGGTTGGTTGAAGAAGCTTGGCAAGAGAATTGTAAGTGTTTTGAAGGTATACACGCTTTAAACCAATACTTACCATATATTTTTGTATAATTAAAGGAACGCATTGGCCAGCACACTCGGGATGCCACCATCCAGGGATTGGGTGTCGCCCAACAGGCCGCCAATGTTGCAGCCACTGCCAGAGGCTAATGCCAACGTCAATAGCCCATGGCTGTTCTCTTAAATTATTCATTAAATATATTTATTTATTAAATTTAAGTGTTTACATATAATAAAATAAAAATAACAATTAAAAAATATCTCAAGCCAAACCTTTTAAAATTATATACAGATTACAGTTATGACTTGCATGATTCTGTTATTGCAGAGAATATTATATATATATTATATTATAATTTTGTTACGATGTTTGTAACTTAGTGAAGAAAACGTCAAGAAATTGAACAGATAATATTTTAGAGAAGAGTGCCTGACGCTTAGCTTGTACAATATGTGAACACATTTTACATTTGTAATATTGTATTTAGTTGCATGGATTATTTTTACATAAACAATAAAATGCATCCCATATTCTACAGATCATAATAAATACATCAGTTTAAAGGGTTCTTATCAGTCCAACATTTTATTTGTTACCTTTTTTACACTTTCAATATTGTGAGTAACAAAAAAATGATTTTTTCGTAATAAATAATAGCACGTCAAATTTAATTTTGAATGTAAAAGTTTATTGTTGACTATTTGATTTGCATTCCCATAAATAATTAATACACATTCATATACAATTTTGCAGCGTGAGTATTCTGCGGCAATCCCAGAGTTCTGATTGCTGAGTATTATTAGCAAATTTATTAGTTGATTAAATCAAATTTGACATTCAAGCGTATATGAGATAAGATATACTTTTGCAGGGCATCAGACAGACAGACGGAAATGGCTATTCCGACTCGGCTACTGATGCTGCTAAGGAATATCTATATTTACTTTGTGGGATCGGAGACTTCTTCCTCAATAATAATACATTTATAATATCCTCTGCAATAATGGAGTAATGCAAGTAATGATTCTAATCTGTATTCAATTTTAAATATTTTAATTTTATTTTACTACATGTAAATACTTTAATTTAATAAATAAATATATTTAATGAATAATTTAAGAGAACGGCCATGGGCTATTGACGTTGACGTTAGCCCCTGGCAGTGGCTGCAACATTGGCGGCCTGTTGGGCGACACCCAATCCCTGGATGGTGGCATCCCGAGTGTGCTGGCCAATGCGTTCCTGTAATAGCACAAAAATATATGGTAAGTATTGGTTTATATCGTGTATACCTTCAAAACACTTACTATTCTCTTGCCAAGCTTCTTCAACCAACCAGCCTCGGATTGTCCTATGCTGATGGCAAGGATGAGGGCAACGAAGATGAAGATCTTGTAGAAGTTCATGTTGAGATGTGGTATTTAGAATTCCTCGGAATGTAGTGGGTTAAGAGCTGAGCTGTTTCTGTGGCTGCTGGAGCTGAGCGACTGATGATTTGAGTAGCCAGACAGAGCCTCTTTTATAGTTCGAATAATTCAAACTGTCTGCTCACCGATGTATTGCGATGCTGATAAGGCTTGAGGCTCGGGGATTTTGTTTGGCAAAAAAGTACAACAGTCATACAGAATCCCGGGGAAGCCACAATGTGTTCTATCTTCGACTCGAATAATATTCTGAACGGTTTATGCTTTTTAACATTTATTTTAAACTTATGCCAAGGAATTAAATCCCTTTTTTCTTTAATTAAATGATTTGATACATAAAATATATATATTTCACATTAAAGATATGCATTTTAGCATACAATTATGAATCTTGTCACTGTTGACCAAGTGTTTGTACATTGCAAACGAATGTGAATTCGAAAACCACTTTCTCCATGCCCATTAGAGATCATACTCGTATGGTTGGTGTGTCCAAAGGGTGTGTGGCACACTATCAACCACCAAATGCCTGCTGTAAAAAACCCAAGAACAACAACAAGCGTATTTCAATGCACAGCGCAAAGACAACAAGCGAATTAAAATCAACAGAAGCACAAGTTATGCCATAGAAGGATGTGCCCACTGTCAGGATGTGCCACTAATTTCCTTAACAAGTAAAAACGCTTTACGATTCTGGGTCTTGACTTCGGGCAGTGCCAAATCGAATTCCAAAGCGTTACCAAGCATACGCCGCACCCCCATCCGTCCCTTGCAATCCTGTCGTCCCGTCGTCCTGTCAGTAGTCGACGGCAGTGTCTAGGTTTCTGTTGCGTTACTTTCCGGTTCTGTTGTTTTTGCTGCTGTGGCGGGCTTTTGTCAAAATGTAAATAAAATCGCTTGAATTAACCGCTGAGTGACAGCCACAAGCAAGAACAACCCGCCAGGACAACAAGTATGTCAAAACAGACACATTGCAAACTCCAACTTCAACTTCAACTCCGAGTTGGATTCAGATTGCGATTCAAACTCTGGCATAATGAGTTAAGAGCAGTTGAGCGCTCAGAGAAGCGTAAGTAAGACAATAAATGCAACTGATGATACAAATCAGCTATGGGGAGAGAATTTTCGAACATTACAGTAAAGCCAATGTAAAGCTACAAGTTCCTATAAGAAGATGAATAAAATATCGCAATTTTAAAACTGAAATTATAAATAAACTTGCGGCTCAATATGTGAAACACTCTATAAAGTTATCTGTAAGAAAATATTTATGTACTCGCAGCAGATTGTCCTTCACATTATATTCAAGAGAATTTACAAATTTAGTTTCTTTATAATCATAACTAGGAAAAGCAACAATTATGCACAAAAGAAAATACAAAAATAATCATCTGAACAAAAAATGTCTACAGTCGAAAAAGGTTTTTGTTTTTGTTAAATACATATGATACAAATAATATATATAATATATAGTATATTTTAACAGATTACAGTTTAGAGCTCGTATAAATGCTATTCTGTTTTAGTGCTTGTTTGCTCGCTCTGAGCTCTAGAGTCAGGGCTAAAAGAGGGGAGCGCCGAGCAAAACCTTCAATGACAATTCGAAATATACAAAACATATGTGTAAACACACCCACACCTAAATATGCATTTACACTTCCTGAGCTCTTTATTGTCTTTTGTGTACACACACCCATTTACGCATAGGTTTGCACGCCTAATTGATGCTGAACATGTCGGGGACTTTTTCTTGAAGTCGAGAGACCGGGATTCACAGAGTTCAGGTCCATAGCAGAGCAGATTAATAAGCGCAGCCAACTGATAACTAGAAAGAATAGCTGATAATGAACCATGCAACAGACGAACACAACAACAACAACTACACCGAAGATAACGACAAAATAAAAATAAAAACGTTCTCTCTGCGGTTCGCTCGAAGCGATCGTTCAATGTAATTATGATCAGCCAGAACAGGTCAGCGGCATATGCATTTCTCAGTAGTGATATAGAAAAACCCGCGCAAAAATTCATTCATGATTTAGCACGTAGCAACATTTTGTATTTCACCCAACTCGCATTTGGCCTTAAAGTATGACAAGCATGTTTGGTGGTTACCCGAATTAAACAGTTATTTGTTGGCATTCTTATTAGAGCGGCTAATTGGGAGAGTGCAGGAAACACCTAGAGTTTTGGCTTAAAGAGTTATTCGTTATTGTTTTGTAGCTTACACAAATTTTGCATCAATGCTTTATTAGTTTATTCCATAATGTATCTGGTATAATCAGTCAAAATTGACGGACATATAAGAAAACATCTGAATAAATGCAAATAATTCATGTACTATATACGCAAGACTATTAAAGTTGTTCAAGGCATGATTCATGGAAATCATTTTAATGGCAGATCTTACCACTCTCACCAGGCTTGCTTTCAATTCGTGTGCTTTTCTGCCAGACAAAATCCCCATAGACATTCATGCAGGCCACAATGGAAGCTTATCAGCATGCTGCTTAGCGACGGCAGCTTGACGGCT